>CAVNYN010270552.1:0-24257 GCA_963692815.1 Nyctanthes arbor-tristis | reverse complement strand
TTCATACCTATGCGTTTTATAGACATATTATAGTGACAAAGTAAATACAATAGAGTAGAAGAATATAAAATCATGAAATTATACAATCGAACATTAGGCAAATATGAGATATATCTAACCAAAATGTAATACGTAGATAGAATCCCAAAATAAAAATATTAAATTAAATGATTAAAAGGAAAAATATAATAATAATAATATTAAAATCTTGATTGGTATATTGTTTATTTTCATGTAATTAAAATTCATTAGGCAAATATAAGATATATCTAACCAAAATATAGCATGTAGATAGAGTCTTAAAATAAAAATATTAAATTAAATAGTTAAAAGGAAAAGTATAGTAATTGAACCAATAATTTTTTTTATTAATTCTTATTTTTTATTTCCTTTAAAGACAATAAAATCTGATAGTATAATATATATTAGTTTAATGCTCGTTTCGTTTCACGGACATACTATACTTCACACTAGTGCGTTTTGCAGACATATTATACTGACAAAATAAAATACAATGTAGTATGAGAATATAAAATGATGAAATTACTAAATCGTAAAAAATAAAATCAAAATCCATTAGGCAAATATGAGATATGTCTAACGAAAATGTAATATATAGATAGAGTCTCAAAATAAAAGTATTAAATTAAATTATTAAAAAAAGTATAATAATAAGAAAAAATAATATTAAAATCAAGATTGATATATTATCTATTTTTATAGAATTCAAACTCATTAGGCAAATGTGAGATATATATTTAACCAAAATGTAATATATAGATAAAGTTTCAAAATATAAATATTAAATTAAATGATAAAAAGAAAAACATAACAATAACCTCTTTCAAACGTCGATCTGCTCGACTCAACCCGTAATTCCAAGAATAAAATAATATATGCATGAAACAATTATTTATTTATAATAATTCCAAGTTAATCAAATTTATCTTCGCAAAAGCAGTTACAAAAGATTTTTCCTCCATCTCTTCACCAATGACAACACTTATCTCTTCACTTATTTCATTTCTCAACACCATCTACCTTAATTTACATTTTTTTAAAATAGTTTTCCAAAACTTTCTTCACTTATTTCGCTTATCATCATAATACAAATTCTCAAGCTAATCAAATTATTATGTCTCTAAAAATAAGTAACTTTATCTTCACCAGAGAACTTGAAATATATGCTTTTATTTTATATTAACCATAAATAATAATATATACATAATTCCCGTTTAAGCTTCAAATTAAACATTAATCTTATACATGCTTTTATATTTAATTTTCGCGTTATATATAGTCAGTTATGTCATTAATAATTTTCAATCACGCACTCTATTATCCTCAATTAATGATAATAATAATATTAATAATATGAAATATATACCCCTCTCTAGCGTCAATCTGCTGGGCTCAACCCATAATTCCAAGAAGAAAATAATAAAAGTAATGATTCCTAATTAATCAAATTTATCTTCACGAAAGGAGTTACAAAAAAAAAATTTTCTCGATCTCTTCACCAATTGCAACACTTATCTATTCACTTATTTTACTTATAAACATCATCCACAATCCCAGATTAATGAAACTCCAGCTCTATAAATAAGCAGGTAGTTCCAATACACTTCAACCATTTAAGTTCGCAAAACAAGTATATAATGAGTTTAGCTCTACAGCCATTGCAAAACTTTGTCTCTTGGCTTATAGTCGTCATGCAAAAGATGAAAAAAGTTGTCATCCAAAACAAAGTCCAAAACAAAGTTCCATATGTGACTTTGTTTAAGGATATTACCCCCATGAAATCAAGTTGGGTAATAGACGTTCGAGCTGTGAGAAAATGGAACGTGCTAGCTTATGATGTTGAATTGCTTTTCATGGATGGTGAATTAAGAATACTTTTTTTTTTTTGTTGGTCATGACGTCATTTTAACATTTTAACTTAGAATATGTTAATTCCTCTTTCTAGCAAACAAGGATTCATGCAAGTATAAAGCAACCATTGGTGAAGAATTTTTCTCATAAGCTTGAAGATAACAAGATTTACCTCACTAAAAATGTATATGTCAGGCAAGACGAGATGTCCTTGAAGGCTGCTTAATGACTTTTGGTTGATTAGAAGAGCTGCTGTTAATGACTTATAGTTTATTAGAATTTGGTATTTGTTTCACTAGAATAGATGCAGTATCACATATATTGTAAAATTTTATTAATTTTTTTTTCTTACTTTGCTACAATACAGTCATTCTTGCATAGTTACATGGATTTTGATGTAGATGGATGGGATACTGATTTGCTTTTGCTCTTCACATGGTGATTACATAGGTGTCTTTGACACTACAATTTTGAAATTTTGGAAGAAGAAGGCTATAGTTCCTTGAGATTGATTACAAATTACAAATTACAAATTTTGCATGTCAATAATTTTGGATTGCGCATTAAACACTATGTACTAATTCTTTTTTCCCCTTTATTTTTTTTCCGTGTATAATTATTTTATCCCAACAGTGTTCTGTACTCAAAGAGCTTTGTTCTACATGGATAATACCGAATACTTAGACAATGTTGATTTTAGAGTAGCGAAAAAGGAAAATATATAATTTGTTTTTTGTTTTGCATCTTGAACAAAAGTTAAAAAACTTCATTACTTCATTTTCCAAATTACCACGCATTGTTTTTTATTAATTATTCTATTATGTGCAACTAGTAAATACTAATACATGAAAGTGACAGATGAACTCTGTAATTTGATAATCCGGGGACTCCTAAAATGCTCCAATACAAATCCACAAATTGAACTTGTGAATATCTCGCTATTTCTACATTGTAATGCCATTAGCACCACCTTTTCTTTTTCTTACTACTTCCTTTTTCCAGGGCACAATTTGCACTTGTTTCTTCAATTGCTTTTTCAAAATTTTAACCAAATCCTTAATGTTTGTAGAACTAATCATCATGCCAGTCATCATTGATCTTCAAAACTTGGCATTATGTCACAACTTCAAAAAGTTGCATTTTGAACATGAATAGCTTAGAGGAAGGCCCAACAACATCTAAGAATGACACCTGATATTTTACAGTCTTCAAATTTCTTGGTGCACCCATCACAATGCACGTTCCACTTGAACACACGGCTTTTATAACAAGTTGAAAATCGATAAATTGAACTAAGATCATCGGTAAATAAATTCTTGCCTGTTTTCTTGATTTGGGTTGCTAAATGCGCCACCATGGGGAACATTTCCTAAACCAAACTGAAACATAGGAGAAATGGAGATTAATGGGAATAGAAGATTGGGAAAAGAACCACCACGATTTTCAAAAGTAAAGAAATGACGAGACGTGTTGTAACCCAGGAAAGCTACAAATTCGCTGAACAAAAATTGCTTGGTGCTACCATGCAGTGCCATGCAAATGCATAAAAAATGTTTATTAACACCAGGGCATAGGCAAACATATATTAGATAGACAGGCATGTTCCTCATAATTGTATTCTTTTTAAATGTATAGCATTTTAAGAAACACAAATAGAAAGCACATTATCAAAGTTAAAACAATCGCCTAATATCAATTAATTGACTGCTATCATTATGCTCCCTCTATCCCACTAAGATAGGCTTGGTCCTATTTTCACAAGGATAAAAAAAACATCAATTATTGTTGTTGGTAAAGCAAAATTTAAGAGTATTTTCCTAATATAATCCCTTTTTAACTAATTATTTCACCTTAATAGTATTATTTAGTAGATAACGTGTACTTAAATAGGGGAATATGAGAAAATTAAGATTCTAACTACATTTCAATAAAGAAAGTAGCTTAATTTGGGACAGACAAAAAAAAAGCCTATTTTAATAGGACGGATGGAGTATTAAATAATCGACATAATTAGTACAAGTTGGCTGATAAAATTAATTAGCAAAAGGCAAAATTTGGTATTAAACATGTTTCAAGTACTAATTTAGTCTCCCTAAATCTAACCTACTTTTAACCAGTTTCGTAAAGAACGAAGTTAAAGAAGCATATACTGAATATATACAAACAATTAGTCTGTGCATAGTACGCTCTACAATATAATTAGTCTGTGCGATGACTCTACAATGCAATGTATATCACTGAGCTATTTTCCATTCTTTAATATGGCATAGAATTACATAGTCCAACAAATTAACCAAACATATCATTAAAAAATAATAAAACAATTTTTGGGATTAATTATAGCTAATAGAACCTGAATTAAAATCAATTAGCATAGAATGATTTAAAATGTACAGAGTAAAACACTCAATATTAATTTTTAGTCCTTTACGAATAGGATCGAACCAAGCCAAATTTTAAGAAGAAACCTGGACTTAAAGAGGCCACCAAACAGGAACCTAGTCGGAGATTCTTGGCATACTTGATTCAGCTCTTTCGCAATACCCTTTATTAGCCGTATACCTTGCCATATTTTTTCTCATGAATATAATCTTTTTTTTAAGCAACGTGTGGAGCACAAGGCTTGTATTGCTCTCCCACAATCCCGTTTCATAGTTTAGGTTGCTCCCATTTCGCTCGCTGCTACTACTGGAATTGCTTTTCCGCATGCATCTTGAAATTGATTAGCATTTGTCAACAACCTGCCAGCTCTTGTTATCATTTCTTCTCGGGTTACGCTAAGGCTATTTTCACAGATGATTCAAGCTATATCATAGAAGCCTGACTCTACCGGTCATGCGAGGTACTAACTTGAGTTCTTGATGACAAAATAAAGAAACTCAGTTCATGTTCCTGTTGAAGAATAGTTCTTTGAATGTAGAAAATCGAGCTATGTGAAACATCAATCTGACTTATTAGGTTAGAATTTGATGACCTTTGCATCTGCAGTGTGTAACAAATATGAAAAAGGAAAAGCCCCTCAACTTTAAAATGAAAATTGAAATCGCTAAAGTTTTAAAATTATTATTTAAGAAAAATTATTCACACCCTAACAATTCTTTATAAACAAAGTACCTAAAAATAAAAGCGGCCTTCACCCAGTCTAGTCCATGAGGAATAAAAATATGTGCTTGCAACTTTGGAGGTTTCAAAATTTACTCCTGGATTCACGGTGAAAGACCAAGAAAATTTTCTACAGCTTTCTTAATTGCTATCAGGGCATACTGAAAAAAAAATTGCTCTAGTTAGGGAGTTGAAGAATAAGAATGCTCAAGAAGATAGTGTTTCGATAAGAAAATATGTTAAACGTAATCTGGCAAAATATTTTAAAGAACACGTCAAAAAATATTTCAAAAGAAAAATTACCTCAAACATTAACCTTCGCCATCAAAAATTTGAAACTCCGGCACAAGCACCAATTTGGGCAAATTGAAAACCCAATAAATCAAACATACTAGAAGTTTAGCTGTAGTTACAATCAAGGGAAAATCTTGAGCTTCATGATTAGGTCGACAAAAGGTGCAGTGAAGACAAGAAGACATCGTTGATAATTGGTAAACTGAGGTTTTCCATCACCGGTAACCACATGAAGGTGAATGAGTTACGGAGAAGGTAGACGAAGCATAGGGAAAGTGAGCAGATTGCTCTGTGCAAGTAGGTATGCATATACCAAGTGTAGCGACTAAAAACTTTTGATACAAATATTAAACGCGTTTTGTAAAGTCGCTATAGCCTCCCTATTAACTAATACAATTTTTTTTATACCTGCGCTCGTCTAGTTTAAGCACTAAAGCCCAAAATTTTGCGCTTGTCTCAAACCCAAGAAATTTCCAGATCAATTGAAAGATCACTAAATTCATTTACATAAATTGTTAGCACAATGTAATTCCAGTTTCTTCACTGCTTGTTTTGGAATTTGTCTCCCAATATGATTTCTTGCAAATTCTATCCTTAAACAAACAAAGCGTCAATCATCCGGTGTGAAATGGGTACGAATCACCATAATTTCTATAAATGAATTATGCTCCTCAATCAATTGTATCATTCGCAGCCAATCGTTTGCCATTTTAGGAAAAATTTTTGGCAGATCGAGTCTTTTTCGCGCCTTTCCTTCCTCTTCTTCCCAAATTACCAGTATAAATAAAGACTTCATCCACTCTTTAATTCCACAAGCAAAAGGACTCATCACATCGTACTCACATATTTTTATTCCATTCACGCTTGGTGAGTTTTCTCCCATCGACAGCCTCCAGCTCACCGGATACCTCCCAGTAGAGCCACGTCGGAATTTTACACCTTTACGTACATACATATACACATTCACTATACCCATATATATGCATAGCTATACACATAGAGCATAATCCTCACGTCTGCACCACCACTTTCATCTCTACAGAACCACCACTTAAGTCAACGGCAACCGTAGGCTTGTTGGAATCTGTCTTCACAAAACCCGCCTCTATTTCTTTGTTCCTAATTCGGGTTCTGCAGAAATTGGGGATTTGGGTTGTTATTAAATTGTAAGCCAAGACTAGAACCACCTCTGCCGGAATTTTACTACTAGCATTACCTTCGAATTCTATCGCACGCACCATTGCTATTTTCTTTTCTTTCAACCTCTCTGTTTCATCTCTTATGGTTTCAGCCGAATTTGGGAGAGAAAAGTCATAAATTTGGTTTTATTAAATAATTTTTGCACCTCAAGTCCCCAAGTTTTGCATAGTCACAAATCAGTCCATATAGTTTTAATCATAGTTATATAAGGATTCCAAATTCTAGATTTGACCTTTCAGCCCTAAATTTTAGCATTTACCTTTTTATTCCCAGTCCTAAACTATTTTCAAATTGCAATTTAGTCCTTAAAGTCTATATTTCTTTTCCATGAAGAATTATTGTCACCATTCTATGATAATTTATTTTCTTTTGACTAGACGAGGCGCGAGTGTAATTAGACAACTTCAAAAATTTAGCTCAAATTCAAAAAAGCTTCTTTGAGGTAGGTTCTTTCTTTTTAGAAAAGCTATTTATTTAAAACTTGTGTGCATCTTTAGTTAATTTATATGGCAGTTATGTACATTAAACTGTAAAGATGAGAAATATGCAATATGATTGAGATTATTTATTTTATAGAGAATGAGAATATTTTACTTAAGCATGAGAACTTGCATATTAAATGTATGAGAACGTGCATCTTGAATGTACGATTTTATCCGAGACTTGAAATACTATGTTTGAGAATTTAATTACATGTTTATTTGTGCTACTGCTATCTAAGTTGACTATTATATAAACTGAACCTACAGAGTCTTTCTATGAAATACTCACCCCTTTCATAAATTAATAAAATTTCAGATTTTGGAACCAAAGGCGCGTATGGTGGTGGATATTAAAAAGTCATTATTAAATTCAGCTTTATTTAATATTTTGTCATCAAGACTTTAAGACATTTGATTTGGGATTTTTATGTAGAACAAATTTTATTATTCAAATAAGAATTTTTGCACTTTACCGTTAATCTTTAGCACTTAGATTATTCGAAAAGTTGTTAGAAGATGTTCAACTAATGTTTCGAGTATTTAGAATTCGAGGCGTTACAGTTTGGTACCAGAGCGGGTCTACGTTTCTATAGACTTGGGAAAAATATGTTTAAAAAAAATTGTTATTTTATCTGTTGTTAAAATTCTAAGTGAGATGAATATTCACAAAACTAAAGGATTTGTCAACAAGACCTAAACTATCTAAGGTTGGAATGCGACTTAAGCGGTCCGCATGAAGCCGATTCCTACCTACCTAGGAGACGATAGTTATGCACTATTCAAAAGTAATTAGAAAGAAAACAACAGATTTTTCAACAAAAAAAAGATCCAACAGCCACCATCCGCTCCACCAGTTCCAAGGTAAAGAAAGAGTTTAAGATTCTAGAAATTATATTTCAGAGACTTTTAGAAAAGTACTAGATGCTTTGAGAACTAAAGAATAAAGATATGGTATCCGACAAAAGAATTTTGAAAAGTTTGAGCATAATATATTTCATAAAATATTTTTCTTTAGTCCTCAAATTTAGTTTAAGAAAATAGAGAACCTGGTTAAGATAGATTTTGTACAATTGGGATTATAGATATGGCACGCGAAGGGGAACCTAGAGTTGCCACTGTGACTAGAATCGCATATAAAGAATTTGCTAGAAATCCCGAGGAAACCATTGGGGAACGTGTTCAGCACTTCTACATAACTCTAGAAAAGGCCGTCCTCTGGGGGTACCAGACAGATAACAATGCCATTAACGATTTCATTGACACATTTGCTGGTTTAGAGCATAAAGTTACAAGTGACATACTTTGCAATTTGTATCATATAGATCAGTTAGATCTCACGTTGGGTCTTCACTGTGAGACATTAGTGGCATATTTTGAGCCTTACATGGAACATATTCATGAGCAACAAAATGCTCAAGCTCAAGAGTAAAAGGATCCAGAGGAAAAGGATGAACCAGAAGAACAGATGCCGGGATTTTTTAAGATATCGGATGGAAAGATGCCTGAGTAAGACGAGGATGAGGTGCCTGCACCAGAGGTGGTGTTTGAGCCAGAATCCTGCATTACATATAGTGATGATGTTTAGATATAGTAGTACTTGTTTCATTTTAGCTGTTTAGTTGTATTTCCTTTTCAATATTGTAATTTCCTCATTGAAGGATTTCTTAAATTATTAATAAAAGATCTTTTCATTTTCTACATTGAGTTTACCCTGTATTTCCAAGACTATTTTCAAGACATCACAATTTTGTTAATATTTATATTGTAAAGGAAATGGCACGCAACGACCAAGCTAACATCACCAGAGACTTATTGCAAGCTGTCCGAGAACTACGATAGTCTCGGGCTCAGGCACAAGCTCTGGCACCTGTAGCTCCTTAAGTTGCTCAGTCAGTGCCAGTAATTGAGCAGTTTCTGAGGTACCGCTCACCCACTTTTGATGGCGGTAATAACCCTTTGGCTACTGAGGAATGGTTGAAGAGTCTGGAGAAAATCTTTAGGCACATCTCTTGTCCTGAAGACTAAAAGGGTTTTGTGCACGGATTTTATGCTGGTCGGAAAGTCACATACAAGGATTGAAGAAGAACAGCGAAACTTAACTTGGAGTCAGTTCAAAACTGAACTTACTGAAAAGTTCTTTCCCAAGCCCTCCGGGATCTTAAAGAGATGGAATTTCTTAGCTTGGTCCAAGGGGATATAGACTTAATTGATTATGAAAGAATGTTTGAGAAGCTTTCACGCTATGCTCCGCATTTGGTTGAGATAGATGAGAAGAAGGCAAGGCGTTTTGAGAGGGGTCTATGCCTAGAGATTAGGCAGATCATGGGTGTCCTTGAGCTACGTATCTACTGAGAAGTAGTGAAGA
Organism: Nyctanthes arbor-tristis; assembly: GCA_963692815.1. Taxonomy (NCBI): domain Eukaryota; kingdom Viridiplantae; phylum Streptophyta; class Magnoliopsida; order Lamiales; family Oleaceae; genus Nyctanthes; species Nyctanthes arbor-tristis. Next base: position 14,942 of record CAVNYN010270552.1, on the reverse strand, counting down.
AAGCTCAGGCAGTAGCCTTTTCAGGAGTCAAGTTTAGAAGGCATCAATCTCACAATAATTAAACGAAGAGGAAGTGGCCTGAGCCAAATCACAACAAGGACCAGCTTCAGTATAAAAAGCCAAACACCAAACCAAGTAGGGGTTAGACTAGTGGCACGACTCCTCAATGCCCCGAGTGTAAGAAGTTTCATCGAGGAGAATGTTTGTAGGGCAAAAAGGTGTGCTATACATGCGGGCAGCCAGGCCATTTTGTGAGCAAATTTCACAATATGCCAGCCAAGAATCCAGTGCATAATAAGAATGTAGAATAGGCTAAGAAAAGGAAGGCTAGATTATTCGCTATGACCTATGAGGAAGCTACTGAGGACTCAAATGTTGTTGCATGTATACTAACTATCTCTAGTATCCCTGTCTATATCTTGATTGATTATGGTGCAACCCACTCTTTTATATCCACTACATGCCTAGCTAGAATAAATATTGTAGGTGAAAGGACTGATAATATACTTGAAGTTTTCCTGCCATCGTGAGGGACTATAGACAGGAACAAAATAGCTAGAGCAGTACATATAGATTTTGATGGAATGATTATAAAAGCGGGTCTATACGTAATTGATATGAAAGACTTTGATATCATAATTGGTATGGACTGGCTAAGTAAGAACCACACATCAATTATATGCCATGAAAAAGAAGTGACTTTTCATAAACCTAGAGAAGAAAAGTTTAGATTCTATGGGTCCAAGATTAAGGCGCTACCCGCCTTATCTTGATTATGAGAGTAGAGAAACTACTGTCAAAAAACGACCCTCGGTGGTATTTTGTGAGTCTACAAAGTATGACCTCTGATGAGGTAATTCTAAGTAAGGTAACAGTGGTATGAGAGTACCTCGATGTATTTCTAGATGACCTACCAGGCATCCCTCCTGAAAGGCAATTGGAATTTACAATTGATCTGGTAGCAGGAGCGGCACCGGTCTTCAAAGCTCCTTACAGAATGGCACCAAAGAGTTACAAGAATTGAAGATATAGTTGGAGGAATTATTAGAGAAAGGGTTTATCAGGCCTAGTGTATCACCATGAGGAGCTCCGGTCTTGTTTGTAAAGAAGGAAGATGGGAGCATGAGGATGTGTATTGATTATAGGGAGTTGAACAAACTGACGATAAAGAATAAATATCCACTTCTGCGAATTGATGATCTATTTGATCAATTGAAGGGTGCTGTTGTATTTTCAAAAATTGATTTGAGGTCAAGATAGCACCAACTAAAAATTAAGATGGGAGACATACCCAAGACGACATTAGGACCCGCTCTGGCATTACGAGTTTACAGTAATGCCATTTGGTCTGACTAATACCTCTGCGGCGTTCATGGACCAAATGAATAGGGTTTTCCATCAATACTTGGAAAAATTTGTCCTCGTTTTTATTGATGACATATTGATATATTCAAGGGATGTAGAGCAGCACGAAGGCCACTTGAGGGCTGTGTTGGAAACCTTGCGAGAGGAGAGGCTATATGCTAAATTTAAGAGGTGTGGGTTTTAGCTGGAACGAGTTTGCTTTTTGGGAAACATTGTGACAGCTAGAGGAATCGAAGTGGATCCTTCCAAGGTAGAGGCAGTAATGAGTTGGCCAAAACCTACTAATGTTGGAGAAATCAGGAGTTTTCTTGGATTGGCCTATTATTAACGGAGATTTATTGAAGGCTTCTGTAAAATAGCCCCTTTGACTCAACTGACTCGAAAGGCTGTTAAATTCTAGCGGTCTAATAAGTGTGAGTAGAGCTTCAAAGAGTTGAAGGACCGATTAGTAGCGGCACCGGTTTTGGCTATACCTAATGGTTTTGATGGCTTTGTCATCTACATTGATGCATCCAAACTCTGTTTGGGTTGTGTGTTGAGGCAAAAAGAGAAGGTAATAGCTTATGCATCAAGGTAATTGAAGCAATATGAGCAAAATTATCCAACGCATGATTTGGAACTTGGAGCAGTAGTGGACGCTTTGAAGATTTGGCATCATTACTTATATGGAAGCAAATGCGAAATTTACACCGACCACAAGAGCCAGAAATACCTCTTCACCCAGAAGGAGTAAAATATGAGGCAACATCGGTGGATAGAGTTGGTGAAAGATTACGATTACACCATATATTACCACCCAGGTAAAGCTAATGTAGTGGCTGATGCCTCAAGCAGAAAGGGCACAAGTCAACTATTAGCCCCGGGTACAGTACATGAACAATTGATAGATCGGAAGAGCTTTCAAAATTTGCTGATTGAAGTGACGACTTTGGCAATTTAACGGTCTGGTAGGCTAACAAGCTTAACAATCAAGCCTGCTTTAAGAGATCAGATTGTGCTTGCACAAAAGGTGATAAATTTCTGGAGAAAATGTGAGTTTATATCAGAACTAATAAAAGAGTTGGATTTGAAGTTCAATAGACAATGCTTTGATGTTTAGAGAGTGACTTTGCGTCCCAAATGATGAGCCTATTAGGAATGAGATCTTGAGTGAAGCTCATTCCGCCTCATATGAGGCGCATCCTGGCAGGATGAAAATGTATAAAAATCTGCGTGATACGTTCTGGTGGAGAAACATAAAAGAGAGCATCATAGAGTTTGTGTCTAAATGCCTGGTATGCCAACAAGTTGAAGAGGAACATCAGAGGCCATAGGGACTATTGTATCCTTTGGAAATCCCTAAATGGAAATGGGAGAAAATTTCCATGGATTTTATAGTTAGCTTTCTAAAGTCGCCTAGAGGTCATGATGCTATGTGGGTTGTAGTCGATCGACTTACCAAACTAGCCCATTTTCTACAAGTTTGAATGACTTACAGTTTGGGTCAACTTGCACAGCTTTATGTTAAGGAGATTGTCTGACTCCATAGGGTGCCAGCATCAATTGTATCAGACAGAGATCCTAGGTTCACTTCGAGGTTTTGGAAAAGCCTCCAGATGGTTATAGGGACCAAGTTAAATTTCAGTATAGCTTATCACCCAGAGATGGATGAGTAGTTTGAATGGACTATCCAAGTGTTAGAAGATATGTTAAGAGCTTGCACACTAGATATGGGAGGCAAATGGGAAAGGCATCTATCATTGGTAGAATTTGCCTATAACAATAGTTATCAGGTAACTATCGGCGTGGCTCCGTATGAAGCTTTGTATGGCCGACCTTGTTATTCTCCAATTTATGAGGATGAGGTTGGTAAAAGAAAATTGTTAGGACTAGATTTAGTTTAGAAAACGGTTAAGAATGTTGATAAAATCAGAATGAGAATCAAGGTAGTTCAAGACTAACAAAAGAGTTACGCTGATAAGAAAAGAAAAGATATCGAATATCAGGTCGGCATTAAAGCGTTTCTTAGAGTGGCTCCTATGAAAAGTGTCTTGCGATTTGGGAAGAAAGGAAAGTTGAGGCCTAGATTCATTGGGCCTTTCGAAATGCTTGAGAAAGTTAAAAATGTGGCTTGTCGATTGGTACTAGCACCAGAATTATTTAAGGTGCGTAGTGTATTTCATGTCTTTATGCTTAAGAAATATGTCCACGACCCAAGCCACATAGTTAGTACGCAGTCAATGGATGTGAGAACAGACTTGACTTATGATGAGGTGCCAGTATGCATTGTAGAAAGAAAGCTCAAACTATCAAGAGACGAGAGGTTCCATTTGTCAAAATCCAATGAGATAGACATGGAGTAGCCGAGGCTACTTTGGAGAAAAAAAAAAAAAGATATCCTAGCTAAGTATCCTGACGTCATAGATGTATTAAGTTAAACTTTGAGGACAAAATTTTTTTAAGAGGATAAGATTGTAGTGACCAAAAACTTTTGATACAAATTTTAGACGCGTTTTGTAAAGCCGCTGCAGTCTCCCTGTTAACTAATATGATTTTTTTATACCCGCGCACATCTAGTTTAAGCACTAAAGCCCAAAATTTTGTGCTCGTCTAAAACCAAAGAAATTTCCAGATCAATTGAAAGATCACTTAATTCATTTACATAAATTGCTATCCCAATGTAATTCCAATCTCTTCACTGCTTGTTTTGGAATTTGTCCTCCAACATGGTTTCTTGCAAATTCCATCCTTAAGCAAACAAAGCCTCAATCATCTTGTGTGAAACGGGGTACCAATCACCATAATTTCTGCAAATAAATCATCCTCGTCAATCAATTGTATCAATCCCAACAAATCTTCTGCCATTTTACAAAAAATTTTTGGCAGATTGAGTCTTTTCCTCTTCTTTCCTTCCTTATCTCGCCAAATTACCCGTATAAATAGAGACTTCATCCATTCTTCAATTCCACAAGCAAAAGCACTCATCACTTCATACTCACAGACTTTTTTTCTATATAAGCTGGTGAATTTTCTCCCGCTGGCAACCTCGAGCTAGCCGGATTCTTCCCAATAGAGCCACACTGGAATTTTACACATTTACATGCATACATACACATTCACTACACCTATATACATGCATAGCTATACACATAGAGCATAATCTTCACGTATGTACCACCACTTTTGTCTCCGCATAACCACCACTCGAGTTGACGGCAGCCGTAGGCTGGCTGGAATCTATCTTCACAAACCCGCCTCTATTTCTTTGTTCCTAATTCGAGTTCTGCCAAAATTGGGGATTTGGGTTGGGTTAAATTGTAAGCCAAGACTAGAACCTCCTCCGCCGGAATTTTATTTCTAGTGTTGCCTTCAAATTCCATCACATGCACCATCGCCATTTTCTTTTCTTTCGAACTCTTTGTTTCGTCTCGTCTGGTTTCAACCGAATTTGGGAGAGAAAAGTCATAAGTTTTGGTTTTATAAAATAATTTTTGCACCTCAAGTCCCCAAGTTTTGTATACTCACAAATCAGTCTATATAGTTTTAATCATAATCATAATCATATAAGGCTTCCAAATTCCAGATTTTACCTTTCAACCCTTAAGTTTACCATTTACCTTTTTATTCCCAGTCCTACACTATTCTAAAATTTCAGGTTAGTCCTAAAGTTTATATTTCTTTTCCATGAAGAATTATTTTCACCATTCTAAGATAATTTATTTTCTTTTGACTAAATGAGGCGTGAGTTTAATTAGGCGACTTCAAGACTTTAGCTAAAATTCAAAAAAGCTTCTTTGAGGTAGATTCTTTCTTTTTAGAAAAGCTATTTATTTAAAACTTGTGCATTTTTAGTTAATTTATATGGCAATTATGTGCATTAAACTATAAATATGAGAAATATACAATATGCAGAAGATTATTAATTTTACAGAGAATGAGAATATTTTACTTAAGCATGAGAACTTGCGTGATAAATGCATAAGAACGTGTATCTTGAATGTATAATTTTATCCGAGACTTGAGATACTATGTTTGAGAATTTAATTACATGTTTTTATGTGCTATTGCTATCTAAGTTGACTATTATATGCGTTGAACCTACTGAGTGTTTCTATGAAATACTCATCTCTTTCATAAATTAATAAAATTTTAGATTTTGGAACCAGAGGCGCACATGGTGGTGGACATTAAAAAGTCATTTATTTAATTCAGCTTTATTTAAGATTTTATCATCAACACTTTAAGACATTTGGCTTGGGATTTTTATGCAGAACAAATTTTATTATTCAAATAAGGATTTCTACACTTTACCTTTAATCTTTAGCACTCAGATTATTTAAAAAGTTGTTAGAAGAAGTTCAACTTATGTTATGAGTATTTAGAATTGGGGGCGTTACACCAAGCCTAGAATGGCGTCGTTCTTCGTCTGCAAATTGCACAAAAATAGCATCGTTTTGGTTGACGATTTTGACCAGTTTAATTGGATTTTGACTTATTGCCTCTTATTTATTAGTTAGGATTCCAAAGGTTCCATTAATATGTTAAATTAGACAATCTAGCAAAAAATTCCCTGTCAAAAATTATCAATCATTAACCATTATATTTAAAAATTTTTTAATCTCACCACATTTTTCAAATATACTAAAATAGTCAAAAGTAAAATGACATAAATAACCATCTCATTCTTAACAATTATAAATGGTTTTCACCTCCTATTTTCTCCCCCCTACGCACACCACAAAAACCCAAATCAATCCATTTTAATTTGAAAAAAAAAAATTTTCCTTTACTTTATACAAAAATAAATTGCCAGCAACTATTACCCCTATTAATAAGCCAGTTTTTCTGCAACGTCTCTAAATTCATAAATATACAGAATTGGATTTATGGAGGAAATAAAGAACCAATTTAGTTAATATTACAATTTCATATGAAAAGTAGAATGGACAATTTTGCTCGCCTATTTCCTGTCAAGGAAAAGGTGTTCTTTCTTTTCTAGAGGTGTTCTCAGTTCAGATTAGTCCCACCCATGCCCAGGACCAGGAAAGAGGGAAGCAAGCATAGATGGATAGGAAAGAAACAGTCACTCCCACCGAAACATGGTAGGCTGAGTTGCCACTCTTAAAGCAATAGCATATAAAGTGGGCAATGAAAAAATGGAAGCTAGAGCTCCCTGACAAGTGAATGGGAAAGCACTCAACCCAAGCTATGGGCACTACTAGTACGGGATAGGGGAAAGAGAGGTCTTTTGATTTAAAGGAATATAGGATATGATTGCCCAACAAAGACGTAGAAATGCTTTAACTATTATGGTTAATTAAAAACTAAGAAAATAATTGCTTTTAGACATAAAATATTTTAGTGCTTTCAAGATGAAAACAAAATGCATTCCCCAATCCAATCGGATTCCTGTATAAACATAAATGTGAATATTTTTCTTTTATCTTTTATTTAATATTAATTAACTACCTCTAACGTGGATTATCCAAACAGAGAAGAACATAATTTTTATTGCTATCTTTGAGTTCATGTTCTCGAGACTCAAGAATTCCTGCAAAAATCACACATTATTTTTTTCCAGGAGTTACAAGATGAATAAAATGTGGTGTGTGAAATATTTATCCCTTTTATTATTATCTAATTAAATTAAATGTTTAAGAGATTAGGGAGACATTTGAAAGTAGTGTGGTTATAAAAAATTATTTTTCAATTGTGGTGTGTTTACAATATCGTGTGAGGAAGAAAAATATAGTTGTAATATAATTACTCATACTTGGATTGGCAACCGAGTTAGCATGATTATTTATATCATATGAAAAGATTAAAATAAAATATAACTATGCTTGAAAAAAGAAAAATTATATATAACTATCAATAGTTAAAGATTTTTAAAAATAAAAATCAAAGAAAGAACTACGTGTCTATGTTTTCTTCTTCTTGAACATATATGATACACTGCTACAATATCAAGTTTTTCATCTTTGTTTACATTTGTGGACATCTAATTTCTTAAATCTTTATAATAAATTAGATTATTTTAAATTATTTTTCCTGTGCATCGCAGGGAAAACTAATTATATTAAATATTGTTAAAGAGAATGACTTTTGAATTGTAGGCCAAACCATAGTCTATAGTAACTAATTAGGGGATTTTAGAATGGTTTCATGTCGGATGCATCAAAATAATAAATCCTTATTCCACTATAATTAAGAGAATTTGTAGAAGCGGGGAGTAAGGGTCGAACTGACAGAAAAAGCTAGATATATGTAAGTGTTTCGTGTCAACTTAGCAACGCGGGGTTTTTGAATGATTGAAACAAAATTAATAAAACTAAAGAATAAAATAAAAAGCAAATAATAAATATTCACAAATACAAGTTAGGAGAAAATAACATGACGATTAATTCCAGTTCATGGTTCAGTTGTGTCCTTCGTATAAAAGATAATAATCAATTGCAACGTCATTAATACTTTCTTGCATAACTATTAACTCTAGATAGTAACAAGCTTTGTTACTCCAGATTTTCCCTTAAGTATATCTAATTAAAACAAGCTCTTTAATTAGACCTAACTATTTAGATGACCTAGAACAAACTCTTTAGATCTAGAACAATGGTTGAATAAAGAACGAGGAAAATAAGTTAATCTAAGCAATAAATGCACTAGCTCGATTTATTTTACTTAGGTTGTGTTATCTCTAATAAATAACAATCACCAGCTGCTACTTGAGAATTAGGAGAGACAATAATTGTAGATTGAAACACTAATTCTAGCAATACAAAATCGATTGCTCAAAGTAGCAGGCCTAAACTAGATTGAACTATCAATAATCATAAGCATAGTAAATATAATAACACAAGCAATTTCACAAAAGAGTAAGAATCAACGTGACTGTATGATTAATTAAAGAACAAGAAGTGGCATCAAAATCTCCGTGAACTAGAAGAAGAGGAGATTAGCCTTGTATGCTCACGCTGGGAAAATCTTTCTCAAACTTATCTTTATTATGAGGTAAATAATTGTGTTCCTAATACTAAGATATGACCTCCTTATATAAGGTCCGAAACCCTTAAAAGAAAGAAGAAAATTTGTTTACAAAAATTACCATAAAAGAATTCTAAATAAACTCGGAGAAATAAAGTTTCTAAGCAAAACAAACCATGCGGCCACATGAGGGATCTATGCGGCCACATGGTCCTTCATCGTGCCTTAGGCATTTCCTCACTTCCTTCTCATGCTCCATGCCCTAGCCGCACATTTCAATGCTGTGCTGCCGCACTGTTCTTTATTTGTTCTTAACTCAATCGCACCAGGCCATATGTCTCAGAGATATTAGGCCGCACACTTTCAAATCGTTTTGAAACGGGCCACACAAGGCCACATAGATAAGCCATGCAGCTGCACCATTGCATTCCTTGGTTTCTTGATACCTGTGGCCACATAGGGAGGTCATACTGCCACAGAGTGCCTTTTTATCTCCTTTTACTTCTTCAACTTTTCAATATGCTCATTTCGGTCCCCAGGCTTCATAACTTGTGCTAAATTGATCTGAAGTTGACCTAATTTGTGCAATTTCGCCCCCATCTTAGATTTTAACCTATAATTAACGAAACTCAACACAAATATGGACTTTTAAATTAAACACATATAGAGGGAAATTAAAGGTCAAAACTAAATACCTATCAAACTCCCCCACACTTAGACCCTAGTTCGTCCCTGAGCAATAAACAAAATGAAAGAATAAACATAACTACACAACACTTTAACATTTCAATACACATGAGATAACAACATACCAATCAACGCATTTATTAAAATTAATTACCACAGATTCTCCAATGCACAAATGAGCTTGTGAGCGTGTGCAATAGGGCTAACGTTTTCTCTATGGACAGAAAAGAAAATCCAACATTGCCTTAGATCAAACCCATTCCTAAAATAGTCTATATCAATCCTTTCGCCTCTCATGAATCCAATTTTTTTTCTTTCTTTTCTTTTTCTCCAACTTTTTTTCTCGAGATCCTATAGGTATACCTTGCTCACCCAGAGCCATCAACTGTTAGCACAAAAATGCTAGAAAAGACATGGTAATTGCACTTTATCATGAACAACCCTCCCATCTCAAAAGCTTTTAGTTCTAGAGTCTAGACCGAGCACTTCAAACAACTAGTTTTCTCATTTAAAATCCTTTTTTTCTCACAATCTCACTTTATCTCTCTTTATTAGTTTTTTACTCTCACTCTGACTTTTTATGCAACATTTTTTTCGCTTTTACCTCGCATGTAGTTCACGCACAAATCCCTAAAGATAGATAGGAGAAATTCTAACATTCTTAAGAATAGCAAGGGATGTTTGCCTATATTGTTGCACTTTCAAATAAATCATATCATGACTGAGAATTCCCACTCCTTATGTTTGGAGTCATAAATTTTCTTAATTATTTCTTGGCCTCGTAAAATTCCATTACAGATTTCCTTCAAAACCTAATCTCTGGCAATTAGTTCCTACTCAGCTATTTCAGATCGGGTAGTACCTGGAGTATAGTTTAGCGACTGGAGTATAGTTTATTAAAATTGGTTCCTACTCAGCTATTTCAGATCGGGTAGTACCTGGAGTATAGTTTAGTACCTGGAGTATAGTTTATTAAAATTGGGAAGAGACAGTACCGAAGCTTGTATAATGGCCATTTTGAGCTGCTCAAATGCGTTCTCTGATGTAGTGGTCGAAGCAAAAGAGTCCTTTTTTCTAACGTATTTGTTAGTGGAGCTGCAATTTTACCATAATTCTATATGAATTTGCAGTAGTAACACCTGAGGCCTAAGAAACCTCATAGTGCCCTTAAGCTCATTGGTTTTAGCCATGTAAGCATAGCCTCGACTTTAGATGGGTCCATAGTTACACCATCTCGTGAAGTAACATGGCCCAGATAACTTACTTCTTCTTTTCCAGAGTGATATTTTTCAAGCTTGACTCATGGATGATTAGCTTGTAAAACTTCCATAACAGTTTTTAGATGTTCCAATGGTCCTTCCAACTTTTACTGTCTATAAGAATATTATCAAAAAACAACAACAGGAACTTGCATAAATAATCTTTAAATACCTTGTTCATCAAAGCTTGGAATGTGGGTGGTGCATTGGTAAGCTCAAATAGGATTACCAAGAATTCATAATGACCAAGGAGTGTGTGAAAAGCAGTTTTTTCAGCATCTGCTCAGTGCGTATGAACTTGGTGGTAACCCGAACGAAAGTCTAGCTTGGTGAAAATAGCAAGCTCTAGCTAGCTCATCCAAGAGTTCGTCGATCATTAGAATAGGAAAGTTATCCTTCTCTGTAATTACATTCAAAGCTCGATTGCCGATACACATTCTTAAAGTGCTATCTTGTCTCTTGACCAACCAAACTGGAGATGAATAAAAGATGGTACTTGGATGAATTATTCTAGTAGCTAAGAGTTCTGTAACAATTTTTTTAGTCTCATTTTTCTGGAAATGTGGATAGAGATATGGGCGAAATGCAATAGGGCCCAACCTAGGAGAAGAAGGAATCGGTGATCTTGCTCTTGTTTAGGAGGAAGCTTTCTTAGTTCTTGGAAAAGTTGGGGGTATGTTGATATTAGGTTCTAAATTTGTAATGGAATAAAACTTTCATTTTGTATCAGGAACCACATCATACACTTCCATTGGCAGTACAAAAAAAATCAGCAAAGAACAACACTTTATTCATTTTAATTTAAATTGAGAGTACGTTACTAGGTTGTTAACCTTTCTCTAGATGCAACCATAACCTCCATCTTTCCATCTAAACTAGGATGAAGATATACTTGTCCTGCTACATGAGTATTAATAAAGTTATGAGTGCTACCTGAGTCAATAAGAATGATAACTCATTGTTCCTGTAGGCTTCCTCATACTCGCGTGCTTTTGGTGCCTAAATCCTAGCAATTGCATGTAAGAAAATTGTTGGGGTCTCTTCCTCTAACTGATCTTCAATTTCCATGTCCATATCATCATCTTCTTCTTCATCTTCCCAGCAAGCCTCAATTCTGAGAAGTTTTGGACATTGGTGACTAGGTTTGTATTTATTGTTACAGTGGAACATAGCCCTTTTCTCTGACGTTCAGCAAGCTCATTTGGTGTCATTTTCTTAACTGTACTCAAAGATGAAGATTTACGCTCTTGGAATGCTATTCTTGATGGGTTACTCGGTCAAGACACCTAGCTAAACTGATTTTCTTTGTGCAGTTAACATCTTTCTTATAGCTTTGCTAATCCAACTACCATGGGGAGGTTTGTTGGCTGATTTGCCTATATATCTGTTTTGATACTATCCTTCAAACATTTGACAAAGAAATTCACTTTTCTAGCTTGAGAGAGAACACCAACCTCTTAGGAATTGAACAATATATGCATAGCGGAAATTAAATAAACATTCAATTCTTTTGTCTAAAATCGACCTTGTACTTCAAAAGAATTTGTGATGCAAAATACCTCTTCGATGAACATCTTGAATTGCAAATCCTAATTGACTGTTGGGGCAATCCTCATCACCATAAGTGTCCAATTGTCCAGCCTCTAACGGTAATCCACACGGCAGGAACGGATTTGAACTCCACAACAACGAACAACTTCAAAGTGAATTTATCGGAGTATGTTTAGGGTTTTGTCAACTTCATGTGCTAGCAAGAAGTCGACAGATTATCCATGATCATATCCTTTAAAATTCATCATACAAATTTTTCCGTTATCATCTATCATCATAAACCCTAAACACAATACGTCTATATATAGTTGTAGGAACCAAAACCCTAGTCATACTTGGGCTTCCACAGGCCTACAATGAACAATTCAATTAATTAATCTAATTAATTAATTTAACCCGATTAAACCCGATCTAAGTATTTACCTTGGATATCAATTCCAATAAGGTCTATTCCAAATCACCAACTCTTACCTTTGTGTGTGACCCATTAGGCTCCTACTCACGATGGTAAACGTCGTGATACTATTATTCTAATCCAATTAGAATATAATAAATCAAAATCTCTATTTTAATTTATGGATAAGCGTCAATCTCCTAACAACCAATTATGTTATTCGCTTTAATTCTTTGTTGATCAAGCTAAGTTATGATGAAACCTTTTCAACCCATAACTTCACCCCGGCCAACGAATTTGTATCAACCAAAATAAGCAAAAAGTAGGTTATAATATCCCATTATCTAGAAGTGATGAATCCCTCATCTTGGATACTCACAACCTTCATGCAACTTTCATTATGCCTGTATGGCATCTTCCTGATAACTCATGGTTAGAGTCTCATCAAATGTCTGACTAAGTATAACAATCATCACATAAGATTCGATGGTACCCTCAAGTCAAAAGACCGATCCCACAATCTTCCACTAGAGATCAACCACTGACGCTTGGATAATTTACCATGTGGTATCTCTAGATAGGCCATCCAATACATGTTCAACTAACAATAGATCCATGTGTCCATTCAGATGTCCGCACATTCTAACTTGTGAGATCAGTCACTTTCTTCATAAGAAAGAAATGTGACACATGCTAGTCTATCTACAATAATGATATCCGTATCTTATTTCTACATTGACTAGGGATATTTTAAGAATAAATATATAACTTACATCTCACAATCCCAACTCCTTGTGATTAAAAGTTACTATAATCTTATTCTATGGATTCTATTATTTTACAAGATAACTTTTATCTTAATAATAGATTTGTCATTTGAATACATCAATTAATAATTGTTTAAGCACACCAATCTCCAACAAAGATTGCAACACCAAAATCCTATACAAATAGATCCAACATCTATTGTATCTAATATATATAGATTTATCATGACCATCATGCTATGACAACAACTTTATCATAAGATCTCTTGTACGTGAAGATGGATTTGTTCAATCTCTCTATCTCTATGTATCATCTCTTTCCAAGAGATATATTGCCTCAAAACATATTTAGATAGCTGATGAGACCTAAATTTCCTTCACTTGTGTGATGGCACTATTGATATCACAATCTCTATTGGATCAACAATGTTAAGAACAAATTCAAGTTTAGTTATGAACTTTACAATCTAAACCGCTTGTTTTACTACTTCCAAAGTAACTATGTATAAGGCTTAATATTTGAATTGGTAGTTGTATCTATCTGGAACTCTTTCCAGTTGATCACACTACTATTATGAGTAAATACTTTCCCGGATATTTCTTTAGTCTTTTCAGACTAAGAACTAACATCAATAAATCCACAAACTTTTAGTTCATATTTCTCCATAATTCAAAAACATATCTTCAAGTGCTTCTCAAGCATTTAAGAATGTTCATGACCGTTATAAGATGTTTCCCAGTAGGATTCCCTTGGAGTCTTTTTTTGAGCCTCAAAACATGTGAAATATTCGTTCCAGTACATAGCATTGTATACTAGATAGATTTTGTTGTAATAGCATAACGAATTCTATCCATGCAATATTTCCCAACCTCTATTCTATAACGCTTTTTTTGAGAGAGTGATCCTATCCTATAGGACAGAGTCCTCACTTGGACTCTTTTATACAAAAACTTCTTAAGATTTTATCTATGTACATGGATTTGGATTGGCCAAGCATACTTCTAGATCTATCTTTATAGATCTACGTTCCAAAGATGTATGCTACCTCTCCCAAATTATATGTAGAGAAAAGCTTTAGATTTTCTGTTTATATATGGGGATATCATGTTTCAATAATATGTATCTCTATACGATATTATAAACACAGTCTAACTCCTACTAACTCCTTGTACACATTATTCCTTTTCATTCTTGAGAGAATCAAACACTTTGATTATCTCATCAAAATGAAAGTTTCAGCTCATATAAGGTTTGATTAATATTCCGTTTGACTTTATAGATTCAAAACTTGCAAATTGTATCATATACACCCTTACTGGCATTTCTATAGAGGAATACAATTTTGACATCAATTTTTCAAATCTCAAAACATTCTACTTTAGCATCAAGAATTCAAATTTAACACAGACGTGATTATAGATAATAAGGTTTTCTCAAAGTCATTTTTTGTCTTTAGTTTAAACCTCCATTACCAATCTTGTCTCTTTTTAACTTGAGCATTTCCATCCATGTTAACTTCTTGATTGTAAACCAATTTACAACATATAGGTCTTGCCTATTATGACAAGTCAATCAAAGTCCAAACTTTCGTTGTCATTTAGCTCACAATGAATTCTATTGCATCAAACCTTAACTTCTAGGTTTTAGGTCAACACTTTGACCTTTCATTCTGCGTAAATGGTAGGTTTATCACCTTTAATTATCAATCCAATATTGAAAATCATAGGATCATGTCCTTAAATAGATGGATTCCCCTACCCGGTCTAAGTGGAGCTGATGTGCTCTTCGGAACCATATTCCTATTACCAGTTTACATATCATCAAATGAAGTATGTTCACTAGTACATCTAGTCGATCAATTTCTTTTGTGGTTTCTTGAACCCTTTCAAGAAACACTCTCACTATTTTCTTAGAATAAACAATTTCTCTAAGAATACAATATAAGATGACATTCA
>CAVNYN010270550.1:0-30190 GCA_963692815.1 Nyctanthes arbor-tristis | reverse complement strand
TATGTCAACCCCTAATTTAAGAAATAATAAATACTAATATAAACTAAACTAGAAGATAATAATAAATTCTAATAAACTATAATTTCTATCTCTTTATCCTGCCATATCTCCATCAATAAGCTGCTTAGGAAATTGGCAAATGTGTAAGGTGTCTATTATTCTTTTTTCCGACTTGACATATGAAAATGGATGCCACACAATGACTGAAGCTAGAGATCACTGACAGAATAGCCTCTTTCATGGAAAACCATTATCTGGTGTTTTTTTTCTAATCTTTATGAAATCAATAATCAGTCTTGTTATTGATAGTTGTTTCGTAACCAGTATGCTGAGCTGGCTTGTTTCTAGTTCTTGTCCTCCATGCCAATGACAGATTTATGAGCTTTTGCTAAGTGTTCGATTTGATTTCACACCCATGATAGCTTTTGGGTTCACTGTTTTTGATTTACTTAATAATATGCTCGACTTGAAGAGTTCTTTAAGGATTGTCAAGTAAAGAACCTTCTTTGATTGCCATTAGTCTTTTTGCTTTCCACTTCTAACATAAAACCTTCACTATGATGTATATATATGAAGTACTTTGGCAAATCATCAATTCTTTCATGCTACATATTCCCGTTTTCTTTCTTAAGCAACTCCCAAAATGAAAATTTTAAAGTTTTTCGTCAAATGCAGATATTATTACAGCAGAAGGACAGGCCTTTCTTCCTGGGAAAAGCCTCTGGAGTTGATGACAGCAATTGAGGTGAGTCACTTGGTAACCAATTATTTTCGATTCTCTTTTCTTGTTTGCATTTTCCTCCTGGTTTGGGGAAACAGTGTTGTTTTGTTTGACACTATCTTTTTTATGCAAGTCTTTGACATATTAATTGAAAAATAGTATAGCAGACCCTGTGTTACCCTCTCTGGTGTCACTCTTGCGACTTCAAATGTTTATTGTTACCTTTCCTTTAAAGAAATAGGATTCAGACACTTAGGACTCGTGTCAATCCAACTTGAACTACTTCCAAGCAATTACCATGCTGAAATTTTTGGATATTTGTGCCGTTTACGTCAAATATAATCTAATCCTTAAAATCAGTGCCAAACCAATCACTTGATCAGCAGTCAAGAGAGTATCTTGTCTTCCCAATTCCAGTGTCACTCTTTCCACTTCTAATGTCATATTTCCTCCAGAGAAACATAATTTAGACGCTTGGGATTTACTGCAGTTGAACTTAAACTATTTCTGTGAAATTATCGTTACTGAACATTTTCGATAAACCTCGAGTACACTTTAATCCTTAGAATTGGTACCAAACGGACTCTTCACTTAACCAGGAGTTGAGAGGGTATGAGATGGGCTCTATTATTCAGGTCGGGTAGGAGGAAAGACATTTATATCTTCACACGTGGTCAATGTCCATTGTTATATATATTTTGAATTCAATATTTCTGTGCTTACCTTTGGGTTTTGCCTTATTCACTATGACATTCATATCAATTTTTGTTGGATGCTGATAGTTGGGGCAAATTATTGTCAGCTGTTCAGTCTTCTGTTTGTGAGTTTGTTTTGCAATCTACCTCCTCTTACGAGGTTGTAAGTTGTAAACGTCTTGAGGGAAAAAGAGAGTGTGGTGCTTTTATTCCTGTGGGCAATAATTTTTAGTAGCTTCACCTTTGTGATATGCACTTCTTCCTCAAATCTACTTGGACTTTGTCTTATAATAGCTTCAACTTTTTTATAGGTACTTTTTCCTCCAATCTATTCAGACTTTGGTTTATTAGCTTCTGTAGTCTTTGGAGAATTATCCATCAAGGCTTGTTTTCTCGCTAATTCTACCACATAATGAATTTCAGATCTTATCACCTTTTTTAAGTCTTACCTTTATTAGGCTACTTCCATGTATGTCACCATATTCATCCCCTATTTTATAAGAGTTTTATTTTCATTTATATTTGTTTTTTATGCAAATGAAAATCACTCGGAGCTGCTTTCTGGATTATATTGTTGTTTTGACTTGGTCCAATTGTAATATGGCTCTTATAGGTTCGTTCCACGGTGCTCATTTTTCAACTTGTTCTCCCACTGAATATTTTTTTTCTTTAGTAATGATTTCCTTATTTAGGCATGCATTCCCATAATTCATGCACCTGTTAATTTTTTTGATAGTTCATAGTTAGCATGCAATGGTTTGCCCATATTATATTTTTGAACTTTGAGCAGGGAAAAAACCCTTTACTTTGTTCTTTTTGTTGAACTTTGAGAAATAATCTTCATTCTTTTGTTTTCATTTTGTTGTAAGACGGGAAAACCAGCTGCCAGTGTGTAACTTACCTGTTTGAGTTGATTTTGATGCTGTGTGCAGCAAACATATTGTTAACACATAAGATGCATTGGTGATGCAGACCAATTTAGAAGTATAAGAGGATTTTTTAGTTGCATTGTTCTATTCCTGTAATTGGGTTTGGGTGCCAGGTGCAATCATGGATGCATGCCTTGATGCTATTTATTGAACAATGTAAATGGAGAAACTAAGAAATATGAACTTTTTCTATCTGATGCCTTACAATTGTTCTCCTACTTCCTTCGCTTACATTACTTCTCTAATCATTACATACAGTTTCATCCTTGGCATTTTAAGGCCTGGGAAGTGAAATATTTCTTCCTTAAGGTTTTCATATTGGACTTCTTTTTCACTTGCTTTGATCACTTTGTGTCATATGACAGAGGGCAGATGCATCTACGGACTGGAAAGAATTCACAACTTCAGATGGAAGAAAGTGCGTCCCTTAGTTTGTTTTTGAGTTGTTTAAATTGTTTATAATGCAACTTTGGAAGGCTTGAACTAATAGTCATCTTCCTTGCTTTATAAATAATACAGGTTTTACTATAATAAGGTTACCAAAAAATCAACATGGGCAATTCCAGAGGAACTGCAGGTAGCTTGGCTGGCATGCCTAACAGTAATTCTATAGTAGTACTGTAATAGTAATCAAAGAACAGAAAATCATCTCTTTTGGAGCTTCTTCCATTCTTTTTTGTCTGCACCTGTGACAGCTGGCTCGAAAAAGAGTAGAAATGGACTCATATGAAGGAACGCCAACTGTAAAGGATGTTAATTCTAATGCTTCAGCTGATGCTGCTGTCGCTGGGGTCAAAACGTTGAACCACAGTGCAAATGATTCGCCTTCCATAGCTGACGACATCAGATCAAGCCCTTCTGGACCATCAAGCATACCTTTGGAAGCTGCTACTGTCACGGGAGCTACAACTGGACTGCAAACAACCTCTGGAACTAGCACAGCAGCAACTGCTCTCTCTGACAGAACCGCGTCCGTTACTCAGGCCAACATGACACCAATGTATTAAATGTTTTTATCAAGTATTGTGTATTGCGGATATTTTATTATTGTCGTTAACTGTAATTTAGTTTACTTTCAACGGTCGTTGCAGGATAACTTCTGATAATACACCATCTCGGGATGCTGCACCTTCTACTGGGGAGGCAACTTCTCCAGAGAATAGACAGGTGCACCTGGGCTTTTTATTCTGGTTAATTTTTTAGATAATAGCAGGCAGATGCACCCAGTGCCATAGTTTGTATACTCTATGGCAAAATAATCTGGTTGAAGCATTTACAGGAAGCAATGGATAGTGCTGGAATTTCTGGAAGTGGAAGCATCAATGCACCAGAAGAGAAAAGTTCAGAGCAGGGACCTGTACTCTATGAGAGTAAACTGGTATTATGGATTAGTTATTTTTGTTGTATAATTGGTTTTCTTAGTATTTATTCTGGTACTTTAACTGGAGACGGTATCTAAGTTTGAGCTAGGGTAGCCTCTTCCATTGATTTAATCTACGCTCACAAAAATGTCCTGCCTTTTTGGGTTTTGCTTCAGGAAGCAAAGAACGCATTTAAAGTTCTTCTAGAATCAGCAAATGTGGGGGCTGACTGGACTTGGGATCAGGTATGCTGTTCCCTTTGCAGATATCTGTAATCAAGCCTTTTTCATAAATCATAATTTATGAATTCACTCAGGCCATGAGAGCAATAATAAATGACCGAAGATATGGTGCCTTGAAAACCCTTGGAGAGAGAAAACAAGCTTTCAATGAGGTAAAACTCCTAATGAGTATCCTTTCCAGTGGAGTAGTTTTCTGCTTGTTCTTATCAATTATTTAACCGGTAGCTATTACTTTCCACTTACAGCATATGGTTCTTAACTAAGAGTGTCTGTTATCTATATACAGTTTGTGGGAGAGAAGAAAAAACAGGAAGCTGAAGAAAGACGAGCAAGACAGAAGAAAGCTCGGGAAGATTTCAGGGAAATGTTAGAAGTAAGTTAAACTGCAGGTTCTTTTAGGGGCTTCTGGTCATGAAGTTCACATGCAAGGAAGTTCTAATTCCCTCAATTATTTTGCTCACTCTTTGTCGCAGGAGTCGAAAGATCTGACAACGTCAAGCAGATGGAGGTACATCCTTTTCTTCTTCTTCTTGTTGACAATACTTGACGATATTGTTATGTTGTATGGTTCAGTTCAGGTCTGCATTTTACATGTTTTAAGATGTTGATAAACCGATAATTCTTGCAGCAAAGCAATATCTATTATTGAAAATGATGAACGCTTCAAAGCTGTTGAAAGAGCTAAAGATCGTGAGGACCTCTTTAAGGACTACATAGACGAACTTCAGAAAAAGGTAGTTTTTTTTGATATTTTTGGGGAAAAATGACCGTAGACATGCTTCGATATTGAGTTTCTATATTTTGTCATTGTGTAATTTGGACTGATTTGCTTCTGTCCTAGGTTTTCAGTTATCTTATGAATATAGGCTTTTGAATCATAATTTCTTAATCCTTGAAAGATCTTAGATATGCCATAACTTTTGGAAAATAATGCGTTTCCTAGTTAAAAGAATTGGTATTTTTTTCTTCTTAGTGCTATGACTTAAAAAGATCGGATAATAAATGTGCGTGTGATATTTCATTTCTCGACTATCGTGAAAGGAATTGTTGTTTATATTAGACATGGTTGCTAATTTTTCCCATCCTTTATGCAACTAACGGCCAAGGGACAATTTGCAGCGGAAGAAAATGGAGATTGATTTCTGTGCCGTTAGTACTGCAGCTCGTGCTGGCTAAATTATATTTTAAACTTTTTGCTAGAGACCCTAAGAATTTAATTAATCAGATAAGTTGCAGGTGTCCTTCCTAGCCGGAGCTGTATTCCCACACCTCCAACCAACCCCCTGCAGCTACCACAGCAGCTCTGCATCGCCGCCTTCTGCCCTTCTAAGCACTGGTGCAAGAGCTAAATCTCAGTCTCTCCGCCAGCCATGAAACGTATCAAAATGGACTGTGACAGCTTGGGATCTCCGTACTGCAGGTCCTGCATCAGAGGCTAAAACAACTGAGAAAATGAAATACTGAACCTTTAAATGAATCCTTGAGCGACTCAAATTCCACCAATGGAACTCCAGAGCCATAATCCTTGAACAGAATTTAAAACAGAGAGGCACAAAATATTGAATGTGCACTTGAAACTGTTTCTCCTGCATATCAGTGCAAACTGACCAAAATTCAAAACTCACTGAACTTTGTTGTCAAAACGTCTGCCTAATGAATCCTTGAACAGAATTTAAAACAGAGTGGCACAAAACGGTGAATGTGCACTTGAAACTGTTTCTCCAGCATATCAGTGCAAACTGACCAAAATTCAAGAACTCCTAGAAATTTGTTGTCAAAATGTCTGCCTAATTGAATCATATATAAAGACTCAATTCCCGTTGCAGAACTGGAGTTTGGTGAATTGGTGGTGGTGATCAGAGCTGTGGCCTTGGGGGTGTGGAGCTGCTAGGGTTTTAGAGAGACAATTTGCAACCCCCTTCCTCCCTTCCTTTTCGATTGTCACATTCAAACTATCTGGATTTCATGTGTGGGGATGGGGGTGACAGAGTTCTCTGGTAAAACCAGATTTGAGGGTCTACTTTGAGGGTACTGATTTGGAAATATACCCACTCAATTGTATATTATATATCTGTTCTGATCACGTAATATATCTTTTTCTATAAACTATTTGAAATGGATCTTGATTCCTTGCATCAAAAAGTTTGTTGATATCTTTGAAGTACCTTTCACTCTTTTTTTTTTCTTTTTTCTTCTCTCTTATATTGAAATTCTGGTTAGGAGCGAGCTAAGGCTTTGGAGGAGCACAAACGCCAGAGAGTTGAATATATAGAATTTTTGAAATCATGCGACTTTATCAAGGTATCTTTGTAGTGGGATTCTGAGTTCTTTTAAAGCCTCAAGTTTTTCATTTCGAGACTGGAATTTGGATCATCTATTGTCCTGTTCAGGCTAGCAGCCAGTGGAGAAAAGTACAAGATCGCCTAGAAACTGATGAAAGATGCTCACGCCTTGAAAAAATTGAACGCTTGGAAATATTTCAAGTACTGGTTTCTTGGTTAATCATATTAATCATATTGAAGTGTTTGTTGTGCTGTTCCAAGATCAGATTTCTAATTGCTCAAGTTATGCTGGCACGTTTCAGGAATATATACGCGATCTAGAGAAAGAAGAAGAGGAGCAAAGAAAACTGCGAATGGTAACTTGCTGAGAACTTTTTGTGGTTCTAATGAAATTTCTAGTACTTGATTGTTCACTCTAACCTCTCTTTCATGCACTAACAGGAGGAAGTTAGGAAAGCAGAACGAAAAAACCGTGATGAGTTCCGGAAGCTGATGCAGGAGCATGTTGCTAATGGCACACTCACGGTGAAAACTCATTGGCGTGACTATTGCATCAAGGTTACTTCTGTTATTTGACACGAGAATTGTTTGGATTAAGCTGTTCCTGTATATTGTGTCTGAATTTCATCATGGATTCAGGTTAAAGATTCTCCTGCATATCTGGAGGTCTCTTCAAACACCTCGGGTTTTACAGCAAAAGATCTGTTCGAAGATGTCATAGAGGACCTTGTGAAGCAGGTACTTGAAGATACCCCTTTGACTTTGTTTCGGTGGATATGTTTTTGATATTATGTGTATATTTAACTGGCATAAGAAGTTGCTGTTACCTGGTCGTTGATGTCCTTACCACGTGCTCAAACATATTTTAAATTAGTAGCTGCCTTAATCTTACAAGTCAATCATATAAAATAGGACCGTGTGCTTCTAATAGTCATTCATTTTGTCCTACAAACTGTAATCCTATGAATTGCGTCCTCTTCAAGACTTCCTTCTGCATTAGTAATTGAACCAAGATATCTGGTTTCCTACTCTCTAGTGTGATCTGTTCTCTGCTGTGATTCCACTATTGTTCTTGCTCGTGGCAAGAAGAAAGGAAACCTGTATGCCTTCTATCTTCATTCTATTTAAAACCTTCACATTCCAAAGTTTATCCTGGAGACCTAATTTATAAATTATAACCGTCCTACTCTCATTAACTGAAAGCGTGCCGTGAGCAAATAGCACTCCTAGGATCTCATGATGCCTCGTCAGTTCAACTGTAAGTGAAAGCATAAGAATTTTAATGATATGAAATATGAAATATAATAAAAAATATGACTTGATTTGTCTGCGAACTGTTTATATTTAGATACATTTTTGATCTGCTATATATTATTATGCATTTCTTGAATCTAATCATTGGTCAGTATCTGGATAAGTGGACTGCAACCATGTTCTAACCTGTCTGTTATGAACCTAAGGAAGCATATTCCACTAGGTGCATTAATTTTCCATATATGTGCACACTGATACTGGTTATTATTTATAGTAGTTTGTCAGAATATCTTTCTGAATTTCAGTTTCCCTGATCTATCAGTTATGATGCTTTGATTTGCAATCGGAACGCTCCATTAAGAGGAGGTCATGCGACATACTTAGCCATATGATCAAGTCATTCTTGCTTTATTTCATTCTTTTATCATTTTGTTGTTGCTCTCGTCTCGATGCATATTAAGCTTTTGCTTCTGTACAAACACAGTATGATGATGACAAGTTGCAGGTAAAGGATGAAATAAAGATGAAGAAGGTATTTACTGTTCCTTCTATCCTTATGCAGTGCCTTTTTCTTCAATAAATAAGCCAATTTTTTCGTGCTTTCAGATTTCTTTATCTTCTACCTGGACTCTTGAAGACTTCAAGACTTCCATTTCAAAGGACATTGGCTTGCTGGGAATCTCCGACATCAACTTTAAGGTTAGCAAATTCGTTAGCAGAGGACATTTCCAAACTCAATGTCCTTTTTCCCCCCCTGCTCTCTCTCTCTCTCTCTCTCTCTCTCTCTCTCCAAATAAAACTTCACCTTAGGGCAGCAGCAATCATTCCCTGCCAAAAATCGGAGAAAGTAGGGGATCCTGGGGTTTTTGCTACTATCCGAGAGCATACCAGGCAATCGTAAACTCATATTTAAAATTGTTTTTTGTGTTTTCTTAATTTTCTTATTATGCAATAATGATATTGAATCACTTGCGATGTATATGTTGAGGAACTAGATGCTTGTAGTTGTTTAGCTTAACTTCAGGTTTGTTTGAACTCATTCAAAGGTTTCCTTATGCCGTCAGATGATGGTACCTTCTATATCTGTCAGTCTGAAACCATCTTCATTCTTCCCTGCGTTTCTTCCCTCTACCGTGGTACTCGTGAGTGATCTACATAGGAGCTACGTGATGCTAGGGTGTTTGGTTCCCATTCTCCTTTTAATCTTACCTATCATCTCAATCAGTCAGCTACAAGCGTGCATTTCAACCATGTACTAAATCTCCACTACTCATTCTACCTCATTACTATGATTTGTTCATTATAACTTTATAAATAAACAAACGAGAATCAAAGATCAATCCCTTAAACTAAATTTGTAAATCAACTAATTATTTGGATAATAATCTAAACCTTGTAAACTTTCTGCTTTCTTATATCACGCTTTTACAGTTATATTGACTTCTAGTCTTTGCATCTTTGTAAACCTGATGTGGGCATTACCATCTGACAGCTTATATTTGATGAGTTACTGGAAAGAGCCAGAGAGAGAGAGGAAAAAGAAGCTAAAAAGCGTAAACGTCTTGCTGATGATTTGTATGAGTTCTTATATACTTCAAAGGTATATTAAACCTTTGTAATCATCTGTACAATTGCTTTTTCTGTTCACAAATTTATTAATTCGTCATCTTTAATAAGTAGGAAATTGCTGCATCTTCAAAATGGGAGGACTGCAAATCACTCGTTGAAAATAGGTAAAGACATTTCCGATGGTATTTTAATAATCGCAGAATAGTTATTTGTAGCAGAAACACTGGTCAGATATTACTATGGATATTACTATGTACTCCTTGTTTGTTTCAGGCTTTCATGTTCACTCCTTGGAATGTAATTATTCAAAAATTTTCAAATGCATAGAACTGTTTTTAACATTTTTACTTCAATTTGAGATGTAGATTTTGTTTCTGCTTTATTTGCATTTATGGTATGACGTCCCTCCTTTTCTACTCCAAAGCTCCAGCCTACTAATCTGATCTTTATGTTGCTGATAGGTTCACTGGGGAGGAAAGCTTTTTCCGGGAAATCTTTGATCAAGTGATAACAGAACTAAAAGAGAAGTCAAAGGAGAAAGAGCTGAAACGGAAGGAGGAAAAGGTACTAAAAATCATAGCAGAATAACCTGATGCATCATTTCCATGTATCTTAAATTATTTAGTTAGAGAATATTGAATTATATATATATATATATATAGATTTCAATGTTGAACCAATCGGCATGGATTGCAGGCCAAAAAGGAAAAAGAGAGAAAGGAAAAGGAGAAGAAGAGGGAAAAGGAAAAGAAGAGTAGAGATAGAGGAGTTGAAAACAGAAAGGGGAAAGAGAGAGCTAAGATAGATGGAACAGAGAGCGATGACAGTGAGTCTTACAATATGGAAGAGAACAGAAGGTCAGGAAGAGATAAGGATAAGAAACATCGAAAGAGGCACAGAAATTCTTTTGATGATAATGAGAAAGATCGCTCCAATTCTCAGAGATATGCTGTCGACCACAAAAAGTCGAAGCAGGTATCATGCTGTTGATTTTTGTATATGCACGAGATACAATACTAATCTCTTTTTCTCTTCTAACTCCAGTCTTTCCTATTGATTACCTTCTGGAAGTGTGCTTCTCTCATGCTAGCTTTACATCATATATGCCCCTGCCTGAGTTTGTGTTTTGACTTGTGAAAATACTTCATTTTTATTTTGATGGTAGAAAAAAGATAATTTTGTTTTTATTGTGAATATATATATATTCCGTTCTAAAATATATGTTTCTTTCTTGACAGTCGGAGAAGCATTGGCAGACTTCTGACACAGATTCTGAGAACCAACACAAGAGACACAGGAGGGACTCAAAGCATTCTTATAGGAGTAGTGATCCAGAGGAGCATAAGGAGACGGAACTTGGTGAGGATGGAGAAGTTCGGTAAACTTTTTTCATGGTGAATACCTCCATACATAGTATAGGTGTAACAGAAGTTTGCTTTACAGCAAAGTCTGTTTCTTAGTACCACAGTTTTGAATATCCGAATAATGGAAATAGCTCGTTTATTGAGAGAGTTTATATAGTCCATTTCTTTTTGGGTCCACGTGCGTATCATATTTGCATTCAAGTTTTAAGACTTATGAGCATGGGTTCGGTTGCGATCTCCATAAAATTGGCAACAAGTTAAGGTTGAAAAACTAGGTAATACCAACTTGGCATGTGGCTACTGCAGGTCATAACCCAACGTTGGAACTTAGGTGAGGCCTGGGAACGGAATTTCTTGTTGGATCTATTGAATGTGTGTTTATAATTATTCACCTATCTTGTAACGTAAAAATGTCAACTAAATTGATATCCGTATTTAGTCTAGATAAATAGTACTATTATTATTAAAGTGCTTAATTTAAAGTGTTGTGTAATGTGTAAGGAAATGGAATTCTGCCAAATGTGCGGTGTGTGAAATATGGTGTAATCATTGTAAATATATTTTATAAAATATACTTGAAAATTTTAAAAAAGACCATACTAAGTGTTTGTTTGATTCTCATTATACACACACAAACTATAAGTTTATCTGTCACTGATTTGACAGCAACTCAATTATAACTATATATTTCAAAACTAACCACACATTCATTTGCTATTATAATTTTCTTATTATAACTCTCATTCATAATTTGATTATGAATAACATAGGCACTGAACTTTTATTACACATATTTGGCGCACATTTATGATTGATTTTGATAAAAACATATCAGGTGTCTATTATAGAGATATCCGGTGACTCTCAATTAAAATTACATACATGACTATACTGCATAAGTTATTAATACCATATGTTGATATCACTGTGGTACAAGCAAATGAGATTGTGGGATGAGGAGGGGGAATGGGGAGTGTAACGTTAATATTTTATTATTCCACATCATGTTACTTGGAACTTAGTGGTATGGTATTTGAAAATTTTCGCACGGTTAGGTTTTTTCTGTGCAGCTGAATTTTTGCGCTCAACTTCTTTCCCTTTTTTAAAAAAAAAAATAAAAAATCAAGGAGTCATTAGGGTTGTGCACAAATTGAACAAGTAGTTTCATCTCAAGAGTCACGACGTGATCCTCGACATTACATGTGCGCGCCCATTTGGTAATTCAAACATTTCCCTCCAATCAGCTCGTAAAATCGAACTTCTACCTCATCCCCTTCCCCAGAGTTCAAACTTCAAATTTGAAATCGAGAAAGAAACCCTAAAGTCAGAGGAGAAAAGGGAGATGGGAAAGGAAAAAAGGTACTGGCTGCTAAAAACAGAACCCGGAGAGTGGTCGTGGGAGGACCAAGAGAACAATGAAGGCGTATCAAAGTGGGACGGGGTGAAGAACAAGCAAGCCCAGAAGAATATGAAATCCATGCGGAAAGGGGATCTCTGTTTTTTCTACCATTCAGGCACGAAAGCCCGCCGCGTGGTTGGGGTGGTCCGTGTGGAGCGCCCCTGGTATGACGATGACAGTGATGCTGGTGGTGCAGTGGATGTGAAGGCTGTGGGGGAGATGAGGAGGCCGGTGGACTTGGCAGAGATGAAGAGGGAATTGAAGGGTGTGGAGTTCGGGCTGTTCAGGCAGCCCAGACTGTCTGTTGTGCCGGTGGAGGAAGATGTTTGGAGGAAAGTTTGTGAGATGGGCGGTGGATATGGGCCGGACGACGGTGAATAGCTAAAATATTCTCAATGTTGATAGTGGGTGCGTTAAAGATGGTCGACATTTTGTCTATGTGAATAGTTATGAATAACTGACTTTTGGAAGGGATATATCTCAGCCCAGATTGTCTGTTTTGCTGGTGGAGGACGATGTTTGGAGGAAAGTTTGTGAGATGTGCGGTGGATATGGACCAGACTACGGTGAAAAGCTAAAATATTCTCAATATTGATAGTGGGTGCGCCCAAGGTGTTTGACATTTTGTCTATGTGAATAGTTATGAATCACTGGCTTTTGGAAGGGATATTATCTTTGTTTTTTGGCAATGAATTCACCAAAAATGTGTCATATGGTGGTTGAAATGATCTTTTGTTTTAGCATGAATTCACCTTTCTGGACTTAACAATCAATTCTTTTGAATGTTCATTATATTGTTTTTTCAACTTTTCAAATATATTGCTGGTACGTGTTTAGCCATCACCAACACAATTTGATCACCTTGGTGAGACTTTTGGTTGCGAATTGTTTGATACAAGGCGTGTACAATTTTGCCGCATCATTAGTGGAATTTAGGGTTCGTTAATGTGCGTCACTCCTGCCACCTTTGCCACTAGCACTACATTCCTCCAACGAGTCATGCTCATGACAAAATGAATTGTACAAATCACACTTGGTTGGTCCTCAATCAATGCGGTAAGTTTTGCCTAATTTAGCGACAGATTAGTGAATTTCACTACAAGAAATACTACAGATGGAAAATCCTGAGGATTCAGACAACGCGTCAAAAGCCCCCTCCAGTGTTGCTAGGCCTTGAACACCCCAAAATCACCCATCTCGTTATTGCTATTGACAATATAATTGGATTCCACGTGATTCTAGTTCCATAACATTCCTCACTAACTAGTAAGTGGGAATCCCATGTCGTTCCACTAACCAGATAAAGAACATAATCCACATGACGATTCATGAAGAGAACGAAACATGCACAATGCAAGTAGCATGAGAATCGCCTTCATTTACTACTAGTAGGCTTGAATAGGTTGAGTTAACTCCACACAGCACATTTTGAATTGAATCCAATGGAAATCAGACCCGATTATGTATTAGGGATGGGAACAAAAAACCATAAACCTTCTGAACATAAATAAGTCAACTATGACGAACAAATTTATAAACTAGAAAAATAATATATAAATTATCCAAATTCAACCAAAAGTAGTATAGAAGGGACCAGTATCAAAGAAACTAACAACTGAAGAGACCGTAACATCCAAAAAAACTACTTTTGAAAAATTAGATTAGACACATCACGTGATATGATTGCACATGCAGCAAATTATCAGCAACAACAATAACCTTTGACAATTTATTCCACATCCCTCATCTTGCCGAAGGTGGCCGTGGCGGCAACTGGTGGTGCTGGTGGTTCTACGGTGGCTTTACAAAAGACGTGATGTAGAAGTTCCTTTTAAATGTAGTTCTCACTACTTGAAAGAACCTATGTACGGTGGTGCTGGATATATAGAATTTGTCTATAGAAGGCCTATGCAAGTTGCTGCAAATGAATAATATTCCAAGAATCAGTGATGTTGTGTTCATTGTTTTTTACTTTATTCATTTTTTTCTTTTTTGTTTGAAGGAAGCCTCTATGCTATGTTTATGCTTTTGTGATGGATTTTGTTTATTTCATTGTCCTCTGGGCCTAGTGCATCGGGCAAAACTTCGATAGATGTATAACAATAGTAGTAACATAACGCCATAAACCTAGTTGAATCTATGCTCCTTTTTTCTTCATTTTTCTATTTGGCTTCCCAAATTGTCTCTACTCCCTATATGACCCCGAGATGTTAGCCAAATAAAAAGTCTAAAACCCTTTTCACTTTCACGTGCTATACGCGTTTGAGGAGAAATGGGAGGTTCTGCGGATTCATATAAATACAAATACGTATAGTATAGAATATACAAGTCAAGTTACTGATATTTGGACGAAAGTACACATTTCCCCTTTCTAAGTTCTACAATGGGCCTCTGAAATAATGCAATAGTTGGGCTAAAACAATTAAACAAGTCAAAATTAACCGACTGCACCCAACCCACATATTTAGAAAATTTTCCCGGTGCAAGTTTAATTGTTAATTTAGGGTCATTTGGTCTTCAAATTGGATTCTATTTTTTATTGATTAATATGTTAAATATTTTTACTAATATTATATTAATATTACAAGGAGTTTTTTTTCTTTTGAAAATTTCCCTAGAATGGCCCGAATCACCAATGATTTAACCAAAACAACGTAGGCGAGATAGGCTATAACTTTGGACTGTTTGGTAGTAGCCCAAGTTATGAAGATATATTCTATGGCGAACCTAGGTATAGCTGTAGATTATAGCTAGATTGAAGTATGATAGCATTGAAGATAGAATTTATAAACTCTGTTATAGACTCCGTGAAGTTGGAAATTTTGCCTAGCCTGCCCCCAAGTTATTAGAAAACACTAATCAGATTGGATGTTTCATAGAAGACCTACTACTATTCAACGCACATAGCTGGGCCTAAGACATGTATAGAGTAGACTTATAGATATATTTTAAAGTTGGAATGCACAATAGACAAGTGTTTATCATACACCTGTGGTTGTCAAAATTTGAAACATTACAAGATTTTCAAAAAAGTTCTACAAGATGTCAAGTGTGAACAGAAAGATGCCATTAGCACTTACGCCTTCCTAACTAACACAAGTCCAAAAAAAGTAGCAACAGGTGGGATTATATTTTTAGAATGATTAACAGGTTTATGTTATTTTTATTCATTTATTTAGTCTATAGGATTAGTTTCCAACAAGCTGGTGATTCTTCAATTGGAGTTCACTTTGTTTCTTTTATCTTTCTTGTAGTAGCTTCCCCTGTTTTTTTAAAGAATAGCTGGTAGCTATTTTTTAAACACAATGAATTCTTGGATTATGAGATGTCTTTCATACTTATATTTCAATTTGAACATAGTTGTAATAAGGCTATAAAAATAAAAAAGAATCATAAATAACCTAGATTTTTGGAGAAGATGTTGTGCAGAGACCAGAATATCAAAACATAAGCGTAAAAGAGAAACAATAATCCCCAAAAAAAAAAAAAAGAGAAGATGAAGTTCCAAGTGCTTTCATATTCCTACTCCGTGATGAACTTGTACGGTAGAATAGTTGAAATCACTAGCACACTCTACCAATTACGTAAACTGGATCAAGCTCTCTCCACCTCTTGACATAATTTCATACTAGAATTGAATGTTCACAGAGTTTGGATGTATGCAAAATATCTTGGATGAATCTACACGGCAATCAAATGAACGCTTGAGGGTGAAAATTACACCTTTGGTCAATCTAGATAAGCATGAACAACATAATTGAGAGTAAATTCAATAGAGGTATAAATATGATACAATAGAAAGCTTACTTAAATCGAGCTTTTACAATTCTTATTTCACTTTCTCACATGGAAGAGTTGAGTTTAAAGTTCCATCCCCTAGAAGCAAGAACAAATTGCAAAATTCATGAACGGAGCTTCATTTTTCTGCATTCTAACAACCCCGAATACCAGTTTTCTGCTCGGTGATACCAAAAGACAAAAACACGTCGATATACAGAAATTAACATTACGGAAGAGCTATAACATACATTGATTTAAAGCACCATGAAGGCTTTCCCTAGAACTTAAACAATGTAACAAAGAAGTACACTAATACATAAATCAGAGCACGCAACCACTCAAAATCAATGGGCCTACAAATGACAAAAGTAGAACTAGTTAATTCATATTATCTATAAGCTCGAGCTGTGATATACACATCATATGGTTAGAACGCCATGACAAAGGAAGAAAGGTCCTAGTAGATGCTGTTGTTATGAGAAGTAGGGTTGGGCACATTGCGAAGAGCATGGATAGGCGTTGAATGTCTGCCTAAGTTGTGCACCCTATGAAAGCAACCATATCTCCTGGACATAGCTCCCAAATTCTCATCTGGTGACCTAAACCCGTGCTTTTAAGGTCAACCAAGTGGACGACTGACATCTGGTGGGTGAACTTCTATGTTGGCTCTGAGGCAGAACTTCCCAACCTGCCTCGTTCTCAACTGAAGGGATATGGTCACGGTATGCTCCCACCCAGTATCTTTTCGTGTAGTATAGGGAACAAAACTCAAATAGTGGCCTTCCAACATGGTAAGTTGTAGGGATTCTGTGCATGCATAGTATGTTATCAAGATCTAATCACGACACTCACATGATTTGGTTTGCAAGTTAACCCTATACATGCCTGTCCCTATTCCAACTTCAAACTAGGCGTTTATGATTTTACGGACGTGTAGATGATATCCATTATGGAAAGTTTTGAGAGGAACAACATCCATAGCCGAGGTCAGCTTAGTCTGGCAGTTTTCCACCTTAGTGTGATGCTTAAAGAACCAGTGTATGATGCTCAAAGAACTAGCGCTTCATCACAATTTGTATTTTATCTAAAAGAATTGTCACGTGAAGTTGCCTTCAGTACTTGAGGAGTGAATTGACCGATTTTGCCATGTTATTTGTCACCATCATATTATGTACTGCATTATTCAGGTATGTGTGAACAGGCCTGGTAAGGCTATGGATTCACTGCATGCCATGTTCAAAATCAGATACGCAGTATACATAAGCAGCCCTCATCAATGGTCCAAAGCAAGCATGCCAGCAGTACCTCGACTTAACATTACTTCCAAGCACAACTAATGTATTGAATATTTTGTATACAAATACAAGAAAAGTTGACGTAATTCTTCTCTTCAATTCGTTGATGGCAGATCGTAATCTGATTCTAACTAGTCTATCACGTACATTCGACTCCTAGTGACATTTTAAAGAAAAAAAAGTCAAATTTATTGTCATTTTTCAAAAAAAGTCACATTGACAGTGTCATGTTTAATTAAAAAATTACATATATAGATGAAATTAAAAGGGCTAATTAGACAAATGCTGCCAAAATAAAAGGCATTTAGAAAAAATTACAGCAAAAAGTGTTTCTCCTAAATCTACTGTAAAAATACATAGAAACTTCCCTAATTTACACCCAAAATGCGATGTAAATTTATTATTATAGTGGGCCATCTTCCCAAGTTACAAGTGATGGGTAAATATCAAAATGTTCTTTTTAATTATTCACGTATAGAAATCACACTTTGTGTAACTATTGAATTAAAAAGTCATGTATAAAAATTGAAAATCTACATTTAAAACTAGCACATAGAAAAAATCATCTTTAATTAAAAAGTCACATATTCACTTTTTAAAATGCACGTGTGTTATCACAATTAAAAATAGTTGCATTTAATTAAAAAGTCTTATATAAAAATTGAACATCTACATTAAAAAGTTACATTTAATTAAAAAGTCACATATAAAATACATATTTGCGTTATTATTTAGTTAAAAAGTCACGATTAGAAATAATCATGTTTAATTAAAAAGTCAAATGTAAAAATCACACTTTATGTAACTATTTAATTAAAAAGTTATATATAAAAATGATATTTTGTGTAACTATTGAATTAAAAAGTCGCATAATAAAATCGAAAATCTACATGAAAAAGTTATATTTAATTAAAAAGTCGCCTATAAAATTGAAAGCCACATATAAAATACGCATTTCTACGTTACTATTGAGTTAAAAGTCAAAATTAGAAGTAGTCGTGTTTAATTAAAAAAATAACATATAAAGATCACAGTTTTTGTGACTATTGAATTAAAAAGAAACATATAAAAATTACATTTTGTGTAACTATTGAATCAAGTCACATAAAAACTGAAAATCCACTTTAAAAAGTCACACATAGAAAACATCACATTAAGTAAAAAAAGTCACATATAAAATACATATTTGTGTTACTATTAAGTTAAAAAGTCACACAATTAGAAATAGTCACGTTTAATTAAAAATCATATTTTGTGTAACTATTGAATTAAAAAGTCACATATGAAAATTGAAAATCTACATTAAAAAGTTACATTTAATTAAAAAGTCATGTATAAAATACAGATTTGTGTACTATTGAGTTAAAAAGTTATAATTAGAAATAGTCGTGTTTAACTAAAAAGTCACATATAAAAATCATATTGTTTGTAACTATTGAATTAAAAGGCCACATTTGAAAAATCACATTTAATTAAAAATTTTCATTTGAAAAATGTCACGCATGTAGAAATTTAAAAATTACATTTAATTAAAAAATTGCATTAGAAAAAGGTCACATATTTTGTGATACAAGAAATAGATGGAAGTGTGCACGATGACATTGTTATTGTTGTTGTTGTTGTTGTTGTTGTTGTTGTTATTAGAGACTGGGCTGGGCAACCAAGAAGGCCATACATCACATTTCACTGTAATTTTTTTGGTAGTTTTGGTTTTCAAAATTAAAAACAATAAGCCTTGTTTTCTCTAATTATTCCAAATTAAAAAGTCACATTTAATAATAATAAAAATAATAATAGTAATAACAATATATAAATTAATAATAGGGCCCCTTATATAACTTATGCCCAAAAGGTGGCAGTGGAAATGCAATGGATCTAGACGTGAATTTTTTTAAAACTAAATGTAGCTTTTTTTATATGCGATTTTTTATGTGTAACTTTTTAATTAAATATAACGTTTTCGTATGTGATTTTTTTTACATGTTACTTTCCAATTAAATGTACTTTGAATATATAAGTTTTTAACTAAATGCAATTTTTTCGATATACAATTTTTTATATGTGACTATATTTGACTTAATTAAATATGACTTTTCCATCTGTAACTTTTAATTAAATAGTGACATAAAATGTGACGTTTTAATTCAATAGTGACACAAAATCTGACTTTTCTATATGTTGTACAAGTGTGCAGATATTATTTCTTATTAATTAAAGATAATTGAAATGTAGGTACCATTAGTTACATACATTTGCAAAACCACTTCACAGTATCTGGGGGTGCGGCTAACTTTTAGCCTATTTTCCTAATTTGAATCTATTTTCTAGGCAGTTTCCTAAATACCCCAAATTCATCGTACTCGAATATAAATAATTGGACTCAAACCGTATCTTGAAATGAAATCCAATTACTTATAAACTCGCATTATCTTTAAAATAAAATAGATGAGCGACGAAAATTTCTTTAAAACCTTTATCGTGACCAATATCAAAATAATGGATTATGGTGGTAATGATACACTAAAAGTCTTTAAAATAATAATTTTCATTTATGAAAATTCTAGTCGTTACAGGTTAGATGAGTACAACATAATGATTCTTGGCCCCAGATAGTTTTGGTTAGTTAGTTGAAGTACAAGACACGTTACTATCCAAGAAATAATTCCTTAAAAGAGATATTGCCTCGTTCTATATTTAAAGCACAAGTAAATAGTCTCATGTCATTTCTAATGGGTACGTGAGTACAACGGAATGATTCACAGAGTTACGTTTTCTCACAATTTGAAGTACAAGACTCGTCGTAACTATCCACGAAATCATTCCTTGAAAGATATATGACCACACTCTTTCCTTAATGGACAGTAAATGGCCCGTTCAGTTTTCTAATGGTTAGCTAATTACAACAAAATGATTCACTAAGTTTAGATAGGTTTGCTCACTATATGAAGTAAAAGAATCGTAACTATCTATTGAATGATTCTTTCAAAAAGATATGACCTTGTTCTTTCTTCAATGGGCAAGTAAATAGCCGCGCATAGTTTTCTAATGGTTAGATAAGTTCAACGAAATGATTCATGGCCTTAAATAGCTTTTCTAGCAATTTTAAGTATAAGACGCGTAACTATCCATGGAATGATTACCTAAAAAGAGATATTTGAAGTACTAGACACGTAAAACTATCCACATAATGATTCCCGAAAAGAGATATTGCCCCTTTCTATGTTTAAAGGACAATGAAATGATTCACTATCTTAGGGTAGTTTTCTAATAATTAGATGAGAACAATGAAATGATTCACTATCTTAGGTAGTTTTTCCAGTTATTTGAAGTACAAGATACGTAACAATCCACGGAATGATTCCTGAAAAGAGATATTGCTCCGTTCTACTTTAAAGGACAAATATTTTTCTAATGGTTAGAGGAGTACAAAAGAATGACGTGCATACTTAGGTAGGTTCTATCTAAAGTGCAAGACTCGTAACTAATCATAAAATGATTCGTTTTAAGATACATGGATCTGTTCTATCTTTAGTGGACAAATAAATAGCCCCACATAGTTTTCTAATAGTTATTCAATGGAATGATTTGTGGAGTACAACAGAATGATTCACGGCCTTAGATAGTTTTTCTAGCTATTTGTAGTACAAGATGTAGAACTATCCACAGAATGATTCTTTGAAATAGATATTGCTCTGTTCTGCCTTTAAAGGATAAGTAAATAGCCTCATATAATTTTATAATAGTTAGATGAGTGTAACGGAA
Source organism: Nyctanthes arbor-tristis (assembly GCA_963692815.1). Taxonomy (NCBI): domain Eukaryota; kingdom Viridiplantae; phylum Streptophyta; class Magnoliopsida; order Lamiales; family Oleaceae; genus Nyctanthes; species Nyctanthes arbor-tristis. The sequence goes on along the minus strand of CAVNYN010270550.1, from coordinate 9,537 downwards.
TTATTCGCGACCTTATATATAATTTTTGTAGCTATTTCAAGTACAAGACGCGTAACTATCCTCAGAATGATTCCTTAAAAGAGATACTGTCTCATTCTATCTTTAAAGGACAAGCAAATACCCTGTGTATTCGCTATTTGAAGTACAAGAGGCGTAACTATCTAAAGAATGATTCTTTAGAGACATTGCCCCATTATATCTTTAAAGGATAAGTGAATATCCTCGTATGGTTTCTAATGGTTAGGAGAGTACAACGGAATGATTCATGGATTTAGATAGATTTTCTCACTATTTGAAGTACAAGAATCACAACAATATACATGGACTCTTTTATCTCTAGTGGACAAGCAAAGAGCCCTGTGTAGCTTTCCAATGGTTATTCAACAGAATGATTCATTAAGTAGATAGCTTTTCTCGCTATTTGAAGTACAAGATGTGTAACTATCAATGGAGTAATTCTTTAAAAAAGATATAGCCCCATGCTTTCCTTAATGGACAAGAAAAAAGGCCTGTATAGTTTTCTACTAATTCGATTGCCCCGTGTATAGTAGAATGAGTCTTGGCCTTAGACAGTTTTTCTAGCTATTTGAGTTACAAGATGCATAATTCCTTAATGGATATTGCCTCATTATTTCCTTAATGGAAAAGTAAATAACTCCATGTAGTTTTCTTATGGTTTGATGAGTACAATAGAACAACTCTTGGCCTCAAATTTAGCTAGTTGAAGTAACAGACGCATATCTATCCACACAATGATTCCATAAAAGAGATATTACCCGGTCTACATTTAAACGACAAGGAAATAACCTTGTGTGGTTTCTAATGGTTCGATAAGTACATCAAAATGTTTTAGCGGAATGATTCGCGTACTTAGATAGGTTTTCTCGCTATTTAAAGCACAAGACTCGTAACTAATCATAAAATAATTTGTTAAAATATACATGGTGAGTTCTATCTTTAATGGACAAGTAAATAGCCAGTCTAATGGTTATTCAATGGAATGATTCATGTAGTTAGAAAGCTTTTCTTACTATTTGAAGTTCAAGACGCGTAACTATTTAGGGAATGATTCTTGAAAAGAGATATCACCCCATTCTTTCCATGATAGACAAGTAAATAGGCCCCATGTAGTTTTCCAATGGTTAGATGAGTACAACCGAATGATTCATGGCCTTAGATAGTTTTTCCAGCTATTTAAAGTACAAGACTCGTGCCTATCTGCAAAATGATTCCTTAATAAGAGATATTGTCATGTTCTATCTTTAAAGGACAAGTAAAGCCTTGCATAGTTTTCTAATGGTCAGACGAGTACAAGGGGATGATTCAAGGAGTTTGATAGTTTTTCTCACTATTTGAAGTACAAGACTTACAATTAGTCATAAAATGATTCGTTAAAGGACAAGTAAATAGTCTCATGTACTTTTAAATGACTATATGAGTACAACAGAATGATTCACAGAGTTAGATAGGTTTTCCCACAATTTGAAGTGCAGGACTCGTAAACATCCATAGAATGATTCCTTAAAAGATATACAACCCCATTCTTTCATTAATGGACAAGTAAATGGTCCCGTACAGTTTGCTAATTGTTAGATGATTTCAACAGAATGATTCACAGAGTTGTAGGTTTTCTCGCTATATGAAGTACAAGACCCATAACTCTCTACTGAACGATTCGATAAAGGAGATATGGGCCAGTTCTTTCCTTAATGAGCAAGTAAATAGCCCCACATATTTTTCTATTGGTTAGATGAGACAACGAAATGATTCATGGCGTTAGATAGTATTTCTAGCTATTTAAAGTATAAGGCGTGCAACTATCCATGGAATGATTCCATTCATAAGGTTAACCATTAAAAAACTACATAAGGCTATTGACTTATCCTTTAAAGACAAAAGGTGGCAATATCTCTTTTTAAGGAATCATTCCATTGATAGTTGCTCGTCTTGTACTTCAAATAGCTAGGAAAACTATCCAAGCCCAAGAATTGTTCAGTTGCACTTGTCTAACTATTAGAAAATTACAGAAGGCTATATCTCTTTTAAAGAATCAGTCCATGGATAGTTGCATGTCTTGCACTTCAAATAGCAAGAAAAGCTTTCTAACTCCATGAATTATTCCATTGATTAACCACTAGAAAACTACACTGGGCTACTTACTTGTCTATCAAAGATAGATCGGGCCATGTATCATTTAACGAATCATTTTATGACTAGTTACGAGTCTTGTACATTAAACAGATCTGTGAATCATTCCGTTGTGTCTAACTATTGAAAAACTACACGAAGCTCTTTACTTGTCCTTTACATATAGAACGAGGCAGTATCTCTTTAAAGGAACCGTTCCTTAGATAGTTACGTGTCTTGTAGTTTAATAGCTAGCAAAACTATCTTACTCTGTGAATCATTCCGTTGAACTCATCTAACTATTTGAAAACTACATGGTGCCATTTACTTGTCCATTAAGTAAAGAATGATCCATATCTGTTTTAAGGAATCATTCCACTGTTAGCTTCGAATCTTGTACTTCTAATAGGGGAAAACCTGTCTAAGTCTGTGAATCATTCCATTGTATCTATCTAACTATGAAAAAACTACGCGAGATTATTTCCTTTAAAAATAGAACGGGGCAATATCCCTTTTAAGAAACGATTCCATGGCTAGTTACGCAGTTTGTACTTCAACTAGCTAGAAAAACTATCAACGGCTAAGAATCATTCCATTGTACTTATCTAACTATTAGAAAATTATATGGGGGCTATTTACTTGTCCATTAAGGAAAGAACGAGGTTATATCTCTTTTAAAGATCATGCCATGGAATGTTACACGTCTTGCACTTCAAATAGTTAGAAAAGCTAAACTCCACAAATTGTTCCGTTGATTAACTGATAAAAAACTATGCGTGGCTATTTGCTTGTCCATTAAAGATAGATCGGCCCATATATCTTTTAAAAAATTATTTTATGATTAGTTACGAATCTTGTACATTAAATAGCGAAAAAACCAATCTAAGTCCGTAAATCATTCCGTTGTACTCGTCCGACCATTGGAAAACTACACGAGACTCTTTACGTATCCTTTAAAGATAGAACGCCTCGATATCACTTTCAAGGAATCATTACGTGGATACTTACTCGTCTTGTACTTCAAATAGCTAGAAAAATTATCTAAAGCCACAATATTTCGGTGTACTTATCTAACTATTAGAAAACCACACTGGCCTATTCACTTGTCCATTAAGGAAAGAACATGGCTATATCTCTTTCAAGGAATCATACTATGGATAGTTACATGCCTTGTACTTCAAATAGTGAGAAAACCTATCTTAATCCATGAATGATTTCATTGAAATCATCTAACTATTAGATAACTCTGCGGGGCTATTTACTTGTCCATTAAAGAAAAAATGGGCCATATCTATTTTAACATATCATTCAGCCGTTACTTTCAAATCTTGTACTTCTAATAGTGAGAAAACCTGTCTAGGTTGGTGAATCATTTTGTGGTACTCTTCTAACTATGAAAAAGCTAGACGAGGTTATTTAGTTGTCCTTTAAAGATAGAATTGGGCAATATCTCTTTTAAGAAGTGATTCTGCAGATAGTTACGTGGCTTATATTTCAACTAGCTAGAAAAACTATATAAGGCCTAGAATGGTTCCATTGTACTCATCAAGCCATTACAAAAATACACAGGGCTATTTACTTGTCCATTAAGGAAAGAACAGGGCTACATCTCTTTTAAAGAATCATTCCATGGATTGTTACGTGTCTTGCACTTCAAATAGTGAGAAAAGCTTTCTAACACCATGAATTATTCCGCCGATTAACTATTAGAAAGCTATGCAGGGCTATTTTATCTCTTTTAGATATGCGTCTTGTACTTCAAACAGCCAGAAAACCTATCTTACTCTGTAAATGATTTCGTTGAACTCATCTACCATTAGAAAACTGTGTGTAGCTATTTACTTGTCTATTAAAGATAGAATGCGTCACATATCTTTTAACGAATCATTTTTTGATTATCTGTCAGTCTCGTATTTCAATTAGCGGGAAACATATTTAAGTCCATGAATCATTCTGTTGTACTTATCTTACCATTAGAAAACTACACGAGGCTATTTGCTTGTCCTTTACAGATAGAATAAGGCAGTGTCTCTTTTAAGGAATCATTCTGTGGATAGTTACACATCTTGTACTTCAAATGGCTTGAAAAACTATCTTACTATGCGAATCATTCCATTGAACTCATCTAACCATTTTAAAACAACACAGGGCCATTTACTTATCCATTAAGTATAGAACGAGGCCATATGTGCATTAAGGAATCATTTTGCCGATACTTTCGTGTCTTGTACTTTTAATAGCGAGAAAATCTCGTACTTTGAATAGTGAAAAAACCTATCTAAGTCTATGAATCATTTCGTTGTACTCATCTAACTATTAAAAAACTGCACAAGGTTGGTCCTTTAAAGATAGAACAAGGCAATATCTCTTTTAAAAAATGATTCCGCGGATAGTTAAGCAGCTTGTACTTCAACTAGCTCAAAAAACTATCCAAGGCCAGAAATCATTCTATTGCACTATATTCAAGGGATGTTGAGCAACATGAAGACCACTTGAGAGTTGTGTTGGAAACTTTGCGAGAGGAGAGGCTCTACGCTAAATTCAAGAAATGTGAGTTTTAGTTAGAACGAGTTGGATTTTTGGGACACATTGTGACAGCCAGAGGAATCGAAGTGGATCCTTCCAAGGTGGAGGAGTAATGAGTTGGCCAAAACCTACTAATGTTGGAGAAGTCAGGAGCTTTCTTTGATTAGTTGGTTGTTACTAGAGATTTATTGAAGGCTTCTCCAAGATAGTAGGCCCCTTGACTCAACTGACTCGAAAGGCTGTTAAATTCTAGTGGTTTGGTAATTGCGAGCAGAGCTTCAAAGTGTTGAAGGACTGATTGGTAACGGTGCCAGTTTTGGCTATACCTAATTGTTCTGATGGCTTTATCATCTATAGTGATGCATCTAAAACTCAGGTTGGGTTGTGTGCTGATGCAAAAGGCGGAAGGTTATAGCTTATGCATCAAGGCAATTGAAGAGGCATGATTTGGAACTAGCAGCACTAGTGCACACTTTGAAGATTTGGCGTCACTACTTATATGGGAGCAAGTGCGAAATTTACACCGACCACAAGAGTCTGAAAGACTTCTTCACCCGGAAGGAGTTAAACATGAGGCAACGATGGTGGTTAGAGTTGGTGAAAGATTATGATTGCACCATACATTACCACCTAGGTAAAGCTAATGTGGTGGCTGATGCTTTAAGTAGAAAAGGCACAGGTCAATTGTCAACCCTGGGTACAGTACAAGAACAATTGATTCTAGATTTTCAGAATTTGCAGATTGAAGTGACGACTTCGGCTAATCAAGGGTCTAGTAGACTAGCAAGCTTAACAATCAAACCTGATCTGAGAAATCAAATTATGCTAGCACAGAAAGGCGACAAATTTCTAGAGAAAATGAGAGTTGATATCGGAACTAATAAGAGAGTTGGATTTGAAGTTTCAGCAGACGATGCTTTGATGTTTAGAGGGCAACTTTGCGTCCCAAATGACTAGCCCATTAGGAATGAGATCTTGAGTGAAGCTCATTCCTCCCCATATGCGGCACATCTAGGTGGGACAAAGATGTATAGAGATCTGCGTGACATGTTCTGGTGGAGAAATATAAAAAGGAACATCGCAGAATTTGGATTGAAATGCCTGGTATGCTAGCAAGTTAAAGCGGAACATCAGAAATCCTTCAGGAATCCTTGAATGGAAATGGGAGAAAATTTCCATGGATTTTATGGTTAGCCCTCTGAAGTCGCGTAGAGGTCATGACGCTATTTGGGTTGTAGTTGATCGACTTACCAAGTTAGCTCATTTTCTACCAGTTCAAATGACTTTCAGTTTGGATCAACTTGCTCAGATTTATGCTGGGAGGTTGTTCGACTCCATAGAGTACTAGTGTCAATTGTATCAGACAGAGATCCAACTTTGAGGTTTTGGAAAAGCCTCCAGACAGCTATGGGGACCAAGTTAAATTTTAGTACAGCTTATCACCCACAGACGGATGGGCAATCTGAACGGACTATCCATGTGTTAGAAGACATGTTAAGAGCTTGCACACTAGACATGGGAGGCAAATGGGAAAGGCATCTACAATTGGTGGAATTTGCTAATAACAATAGTTATTAGGCAACTATTGGCATGACTTCGTACGAAGCTCTGTATGGCCAATGTTGTCATTCTCTAATTTACTGGGATGAGGTTGGTGAATGAAAATTGTTAGGACCAGATTTAGTTCAGAAAACAATTAAGAATGTTGATAAAATCAGAACGAGAATCAAGGCAACTCAAGACCAACAAAAGAGTTATGCTGGTGAGAAAAGAAAAGATATTGAATAACAGATCGGAGATAAAGTGTTTCTTAGAGTGGCTCCTATGAAACGTGTTCTGCAATTTGGGGAGAAAGGAAAGTTGAGGCCTAGAAATTCATGTCTCTATGCTTAAGAAATATGTCCACAACCCAAGCCACGTTGTCAGTAACCAGTCAATAGATGTGAGGACATACTTGACTTATGATGAGGTGTCAGTATATATTTCATAAAGAAGGCTACAAACTCTCAAAAGACGAGAAGTTCCATTTGTCAAAATCTAGTGGGATAAGCATGGGGTAGACGAGGCTACTTGGGAGAAAGAAGAAGATATTCTAGCCAAGTATCCTGACGTCATAGGTGTAGTAAGTTAAATTTTGAGGACAAAATTTTTTTAAGAGGGTGAGATTGTAGCGACCGACAACTTTTGATACAAATTTTAAACGGGACTTAGTAAAGTCACTATAATCTTTCAATAAACAATGTTATACTCACACTTATCTACTTAAACTTTGAAGCCCAAATTTTATGTGCTCGTCCCGAGCCCAAAGAATTTCTAAGTCATTTTTTTGGTTTAAAGTTCATTTAATATTCCACTCAATCCGTTTACATTTTTGGCTCAATATAGTCTTTTCTGCCTCACAGATTAAACAACCGTTTTGAACCAAAACATTTTTCCTTTCAACCTTCCATATTCGAGCCACCATTATACAGACAAAGGAAACCAATCATCTAAAATTCATACAAATTTTCAGCAAACCAATCGCCCATTAGCCCTAAATCACGTCCCAAATCTCAATCATCCTTAAATCAAAGGACAAACAAACTCAATTTACTCCCATTTTCCTTTCTCATTTCCCCAATCAACAATATAAAATGAAGGCCTCATTCACCCTTTTACATCCAGAAAGCAAAAGCATTCCTTACTCAAATACTAAAAACAAGCTCGTTGCCGGTAAGTTTCTCTGGAGCTCGTCACCGTCGCCCAACCGCCACCAAACCGCAGCCTTGCCATTGGCCGCCACTGCCGAATCGAACCCGCCACCATCACCGTCACTCCTTTAGTCCAAACGCTTCACACCCAGAAGTTTAAGCCAGAAACCATAACCTACCCACTGGAAATTCCCAAAACTCCTGCCGAAATAGCTTGAACCCGTGACCGACATGTGCCAAACTCGAACCGCACCTCGTAACCTATCTGCCTGAAACACGAGCCTTCAAACCCAACCCTCGCTACAACGACCTCCAATCTCAAACTCACTAGCACCCAAATTTCCATCGTCCTCTGGCACGCTCTCTTTCTCGCTCTCTGAACTCTCTGTTTCTCATTCTCTCCTGATTCTATGGAATTGGGAGAAAATGAGATGAATTGTCATTTTATTTTAATAATTTTTGCACCCTAGGTCCCTAGATTTTGTTTACTCAAAAACATAAGTCGCTCTAGTTTAATTTTAGTCATTTAAGGATTTCAAATTTCCAATTTTACCTTTCAACCCTTAAAGTTTGACTTTCACCTTTTGGTCCCTAGCCCTGCATTTTTTTGAATTATTCATTTTAATCCCTAAATTTATATTTTCTCTTTTCTAAGAAATTATTTTCGCGATACTAAGATAAATTAATTTCTTTTGGCTAGACGAGGCACGAGTTTAATTGAACGACTTCAAGACTTTTAATCAAATTTGAAAAGCTTATTCGAGGTAGGTTCCTTCTTTATGAAAGTTATTTATTTAAAATTGAGCATTTCTAGTTAACTTATGTGGCAGTTATGTGCATTAATCTGTAATTATGAGAATTATACGTTATGCATGAGATTAATTATGTTATACTAAGAAAGAGAATATTTTGCTTAAGCATGAGAACTTGCATATTAAATACATGAGAACGTGCATCTTGAATGTATGATTTTATCTAAGATTTGAGATATTGTATTTGAGAGATCTATTACTTGTTCATGTGTGTTATTACTATTCAAGTTGACTATTATATGCGTTGAACCTACTGAGTATTCCTATGAAATACTCACTCCTTTCATAAATTGATAAATTTTCAGATTTTGGAGTTGGAGGTGCGTATGGTGGTGGACATTGAACAGTCATTAAAGAAATTTAGTTTAATTTGAGATTTTTATCATCAAAAATTTATATTATTTGAGTTGTGATTTTATGTAGAACAAATTTAATTGTTTATCCAAATAAGAATTTCCGCAATTTACCGTTAATTTCTAGCTGTCAGAATATTTGAAAAATTGTTAGAAAATGTTCAACTAACGTTCTGGATATTTAGAATTTGGGGCGTTACAAGACTCGTAACTAATCATCAAAATGAATCTTTAAAAGATAAATGGCCCTTTCTGTCTTTAATCGATAAGTAAATAACCCAGCGTACTTTTCTTGTGGTTAATCAAAACAATGATTCATGGAGTTAGACAGCCTATCTCGCTATTTGAAGTACAAGACACATAATTATCCATGACATTATTGTTTAAAAGAGATATAGCCCATGTTCTTACCTTAATCAACAAGTAAATAGCCCCATGTAGTTTTCTAATGGTTAAACGAGAACAATAAAAGGATTCTGGGAGTTGAATTGTTTTCCTAGCTTTTTTGAATGATTTCTAAAAAGAGAAATTGCCCAGTTCTTTCCTTAATGGACAAGAAAATAGCCTCTCATGGTATTCTAATGGTTATATGTGCACAACATAATGATTCTCAACCTTAGATAGTTTTTCTAGCTATTTGAAGTATAAGATGCGTAACTATCCACGGAATGACTCCTTAAAAGAGATATTACCCCATTCTATCTTTAAAGGATAAGTAGATATCCTTGTATAGTTTTCAACTGGTTAGAAGAGTACAACAGAATGATTCACGGAATCAGATAAGTTTTCTCACTATTTGAAGGACAAGACTCGTAACTATCTATAGAATGATTCCTTAAAAGAGATATGGCCCTGTTTAAATGGACAAGTAAATACCCATGTGTAGTTTTCCAATGGTTAGATGAGTTCAACAGAATTATTTTCGGCCTCATATAGTTCTCTTAGCTTTTTTGAAGTGCAAGTTGCGTATCTATCCACAGAATGATTTCCAAAAAGAGATATTACCGGGTTCTTTACTTAATGGACAAG
>CAVNYN010270549.1:0-21296 GCA_963692815.1 Nyctanthes arbor-tristis | reverse complement strand
TACCCATGTGTAGTTTTCCAATGGTTAGATGAGTTCAACAGAATTATTTTCGGCCTCATATAGTTCTCTTAGCTTTTTTGAAGTGCAAGTTGCGTATCTATCCACAGAATGATTTCCAAAAAGAGATATTACCGGGTTCTTTACTTAATGGACAAGCAAATAGTCCCATGTAGTATTCTAATGGCTAGATGTGTAGAACGAATGATTCTCGGCCTTAGATACATTTTCTAGCTATGTGAAGTACAGGAGGTAATTACCTATGGAATGATTCTTCAAAAGAGATATGGCCTCGTTCTTTCCTAAATGGACAAGTAAATACCCCCGTGTAGTGTTCTAATGGTTAGATGAGTTCAACAGAATGATTTTTAGCCTTAGATAGTTATCCTAGCTTTTTTGAAGTTCAAGACGCTATCAATCCATGGAATGATTCCTAATAAGAGATATTGCTCGGTTCTTTTCGTAATGGACAAGTAAATAGCCACGCGTAGTATTCTAATGGTTGGATGTGTACAACATAATGATTCTCAGCCTTAGATAGATTTCTTAGCAATTTGAAGTACAAGACACGTAACTATCCATGGAATAATTCCTTGAAAGAGATATTGCCCTTTTCTTTTCTTAAAGGACACATTAATAGCCTCCTGTAGTTTTCTAATGGTTAGACGAGTACAACAGAATCATTTACTTACTCAGATAAGTTTTCTCACTATTAGAAGTACAAAACTAGTAACTCTCTACAAAACGATTCCTTAAAAGAAATATGGCCCCATTCTTTCCTAAATGGGTAAGTAAATAGTCCCGTGTAGTTTTCTAATGGCTAGATGAGTTCAACAAAATAATTCTCAGCCTTAGATAGTTTTGCTAGTTTTTTTTTTATAGTACAGGACGCGTAACTATCCACGGAATGATTTCTAAAAAGAGAGAGATATTGCCTAGTTCTTTACTTAATGGACAAGTAAATAGCCCCATGTAGTATTCTAATGGTAGAATGTGTACAGTAGAATGATTATCAACCTTAGATAGATTTTCTAGCTATTTAAAGTACAAGAGACATAACAATCCACGAATGCTTCCTTAAAAGAAATATTGCCCTATTCTAAGTCCGTTAATCTTTCCGTTGTACTCTTCTAACCATGAGAAAACTAATATGAGGCAATTTACTTGTCCTTCAAATATAAATTCGGGCAACATTATTTTTAAGGAATCGTTCCCCGGATTATTCCACGTCTTGTACTTCAAACAGCTAGAAAAAGTATCTAAAGCTGTGAATCATTCTATTGTACTCACGCAACTATTGGCAAACTACACGAGGCGATTTACTTGTCCATTAAAGATAGAATGGGGTAGTGTCTTTTTCTAGGAATCACAAATAGCTAGAACGCCTATCTTTGTCTGTGAATCATTTTGTGGCATTCTTCTAGCCGTTAGAAAACTATACAGGCCTATTTACTTGTCCATTAAAAATAGAACACAGAAATATCTCTTTTAAAGAATTAGTCTATGAATAATTACACGTATTGTACTTCAAATGGTGAGAAAAGCTATCTAACTCCACGAATTATTCCATTTAATCTCCATTAGAAAACTATGTGGTGCAATTTACTTGTTCACTAAAGATAGAATAACCATGTATATTTTAATAAATTGTTTCATGATTTGTTGCGAGTCATGTACTTTAAACAGCAAGAAAACCTATCTAGGCCCATGAATCATTCAATTAGCCTTCTCGAACAGATTAGAAAACAACACTAGACTATTTACTCGTCCTTCAAAGATGGAACGGGAAAATATCTCTTTTAAAGAATCTTTCGTGGATAGTTACACGTCTTGTACTTCAAATAGCTGGAAAAACCAAGGCCATTGAATCATTCCATTGTACTCTAACAATTTGAAAGCTACACAGAGCTTTTTACTTGTCTATTAAGGAAAGAACCGGGCCATATCTCTTTTAAGGAATCATTCAGTGGATAGTTACGCGTCTCGAACTTCAAATAGTGAGAAAACCTATCTAACTCTGTGAATCATTCCGTCGATAGTTATGAGTCTTGTACTTCAAATAAAATAAAAACCTATCTAAGTCTATTAATCATTCCCTTGCACACTTCTAACCAACTATATGAGGCTATATGTTTGTCCTTTAAATATAGATCGATGCAATATCTTTTTTAAGTAATCATTCCCTCGATTATTACACGTCTTGTGCTTCAAATAGCTAGAAAAACTATTTAAGGCTGTGAATCATTCTATTGTACTCACATAACTATTTTCTAAAAAACTACGTGAGGCTATGTATTTGTCCTCAAAACGTAGAACAGGGCAATATCGTTTTTAACTATTCATTTCATTTATAGTTACGCATCTGGAACTTCAGATAGCTAGAAAAACTATCTTAGTTTGTGAATCATTTTGTTATACTCTTCTAACCATAAGAAAACTACACAGAGCTATTTACTTGTCCTTTAAAAATAGAAAAAGGCAATATCCCTTTTGTAGAATCAATCCGCGGATAGTTACACATTGTGTACTTCAAATAGTAGAAAAGCTGTCTAACTCCAGCAATAATTCCATTTAATAACCATTAGAAAACTATGCGGGGTGATTTACGTGTCCATTAAAGACAATGTGCCATGCATCTTTTAGCGAATCATTTCATGACTAGTTGCGAGTCATGTACTTTAAATAGCAAGAAAACCTATCAAGTCCATGAACCATTCTATTGTCATCGTCTAACAATTAGAAAACTACGCGAGGCTATTTACTTGACTTTCAATGATAGAACGAGACATTATCTCTTTTAAAGAATCATTCCGGGGGAAGTTACGTGAGGCTATTTACTTGTCCTTTAAAAATAGAACTGGGTAATATCTATTTTAAGAAACCATTCTGTGTCTAGTTATGCGTCCTATAATTCAAATAGCTAGAAAAGTTATTTAAGACCGTGAATCATTCCATTGTATTCATCTAACTATTTGAAAACTACATGGTGCTATTTACTTGTCTATTAAGGAAAGAACGGGGTCATATCTCTTTTAAGAAATCATTCAGTAGATAGTTATGCCTTCGTATAGTGAGAAAACATATCTAATTCCATGAATCATTTTATTGAAATCATTTAACCATTAGAAAACTACACGGGACCATTTACTTGTCCCTTAGGGAAAGAATGTGGCCATATATCTTTTAAGAAATCATTACATAGATAGTTATGCTTCTTGTACTTCAACTAGCTAACAAAACTATTGAGGCCAAGAATTGTTCCATTATACTCTCATCTAACCATTTGAAAACTACATGGAGCCATTTTGTCCATTAAGAAAAGAATGGGGCAATATCTATTTTTAAAGAGTTATTCTATGGATAGCTAGGGGTCTTATACTTTAAATAGCTAGAAAATCTATCTAAGGCCTCGGCCTTAAGGATAGAACAAAGCTATATCTCTTTCAAAGAGTCATTCTATGGATAATTACGCTTCTTATACTTCGTATAGCAAGAAAAGCTATCTACCTCAACGAATCATTCCGTTGAATAACCATTAGAAAACTACACCGGCTAAATACTTGTCCATTAAAGATAGAAGGGGCCATGTATCTTTTAATGAATCATTTTAAGATTAGCTGTGAGTCTTGTACTTCAAACAGCAAGAAAACTTATCTAAGTCTACGGATCATTCCATTGTACTCGTCTGAAGGAAAGAAGGGGGCTATATCCTTTTTAAAAAATCATACCATGGACTGTTACATGTCTTGTACTTCAAACAATGAGAAAACCTTTTTTACTCCGTGAATCATTTTGTTAAACTCATCTAACTATTAAAGAACTATGTGAGGTTATTTACTTGTCCATAAAGATAGAACAAGTCATCTATCTTTCAACGAATCATTTTATGATTAGGTGTGAGTCTTGTACTTCAAATGACATGAAAATCTATATAAGTCCGTGAATCATTCCATTATACTCATCTAACAATTAGAAAACCAAACTTCAACCATCTAGAAAAACGATCAAAGGCCAAGAATCGTTCCGTTTGTACTCATCTAACTATTAGAAAATTACATGAGGCGATTTACTTGTCCATTAGGGAAAGAACGGGGCTATATCTCTTTTAAAGAACCATTTCATGGATTGTTACACGTCTTGCACTTCAAATAGCGAGAAAAGCTTTCTAACTCATTGAATTATTTCACTGGTTAACTGTTAGAAAACTACGTAGGGGCTATTTACTTGTCCAGTAAAGATAGATCAGGCCATATAACTTTTAGCGAATTATTTTAGGATTAGTTATGAGTCTTTTACTTCAAATAAATGCGTGAATCATTTCGTTGTACTCGTCTAGCCATTGGAAAACTACACAATACTCTTTACTTGTCCTTTGAAGATAGAATGCAACAATATCGCTTTTAAGGAATAATTACGTGGATAGTTACTTAGCTAAAAAGCCACAAATCATTCTGGTTTGCTTATCTAACTATTAGAAAACAACACAGGTCTATGCACCTATCCATTAAGGAAAGAAGATGGCTATATCTCTTTAAGGAAATCATACCATGAATAGTTATGTGCCTTGCATTTCAAACAGTGATAAAACCTATCAAATCATACCAGAATTATCTGTGAGTCTTGTATTTCAATGGCGGAAAGACCTATCTAAGTCCGTAAATCATTCCATTGTACTAATATTACCATTAGAAAATATTAGCATTAGAAAACTATACGAGGCAATTTACTTGTCCTTTACAAATAGAAAGAGGCAGTAGTATCTATTTTAAGGAATCATTCTGTAGATAGTTACATCTCTTCCGATCTACTTCAAATAGCTAGAGAAACTATCTTACTCTATGAATCATTTCATTAACTCATCAAACCATTAGAAAACTATGTGGGGCCACTTACTTGTCTACTAACTAAAGAATGGGGCCATATGTGATTTAACGAATCATTCCATCGATACTCTGGAATCTCGTACTACTAATAGCGAGAAAACATGTCTAAGTTTGTGAATCATTCTGTTGTACTCATCTAACTATTGAAAAATTGCACAAGGCTGTACTAATCTAACTCTTGAAAAATTGCACAAGGCTATTTACTTGTCTATTAATGATAGAACACGGCAATATCTCTTTTAAGAAATGATTCCACAAATAGTTACGCTGCTTGTACTTCAACAAGCTAGAAAAAATATCCAAGGCCAAGAATCGTTCCGTTGCATTCATCTAACCATTAGAAAATTACATGAGGCTATATCTCTTTTAAAGAATTATTCCATTGATTAACTATTAGAAAACTGCATGTGGCAATTTACTTATCCATTAAAGATAGATCAGGCCATGTATCGTTTAACAAATCATTTTATGACTAGTTACGAGTCTTGTACATTAAGTAGCAAAAAATCCTATCTAATATGTGATTCATTCCGTTGTACTTGTCCAACCATTGAAAAACAACTCTTTATTTGTCCTTTAAAGATAGAACGCTACAATATCTCTTTTAAAGAATCATTCTGTAGATAGTTACATGTCTTGTATTTCAAATAGCTAGAAAAAATATCTAACCCTGTGAATCACTCCGTTGAACTCATCTAGCCATTAGAAAACTACATGAGGGCCATTTACTCATCCATTAAATTAAGAATGAGGCCATATCTGTTTTAATGAATCATTCCGCTGATAGTTTCAAATTTTGTACTTCTAATAGTGAGAAAACCTTTATCTAGCTCTATGAATCATTCCTTTGTACTCTTCTAAGTATGAAAAAACTACACGAGGCTATTGTCTTGCCCTTTAAAGATAGAACGGGGCAATATCTATTTTAAGAAATGATTCCATGAACAGTTACTCTGCTTGTACTTTAACTAGTTAGAAAACTATCCAATGTCAAAAATCATTCCGTTGTATTCCTCTAACCAATAGATAATTACATGAGGCTATGTCTCTTGTAAAGAATCATTCCACGGATTGATATGTGTCTTGCACTTCAAATAATGAGAAAAGCTTTCTAACTCTACGAATTATTCCATTGATTAACCATTAGAAATCTACGCGGGGCTATTTAATTGTCCATTAATGATAGATCGAGCCATGTATCATCTAACCATTAAAAAACTACATGAGGCTCTTTACATGTCCTTTAAATATAGAACGCTGCAATATCTCTTTTAAGGAATCATTCCGTGAATAGTTACACGTCTTATGCTTTAAATAGATAGAAAAGTTACCTAAGCCTGTGAATTATACTGTTATACTCGTCTAACCATTAGAAAACTACACAGGGCAATTTAGTTATCCTTTGAAGCAATATCTCTTTTAAAGAATCATTAATTGGATAGTTACCTGTCTTGTACTTCAAATAGTGAGAAAATTAGAAAATTACCATGAGGCTATTTGCTTGTCCATTAAAGATAGAATGAGCCATGTATACTAAAAAATCCATGGTTTCCCGATAGAGCCTTATTTCGCCCAAGTTGTCTTGGAACCAAAAAAAAGACCAGGCCAAACCTTTAGGTTGTTTAAGTAGGTTTGGGCTCAATCGTTCGACTAATTCATGATTGGTTGTGAGTCTTGTACTTCAAATAGAGAGAAAACTTATCTAAGTCCGTGAATCATTCCATTGTACTCATTTAACCATTAGAAAATTACATAAGGCTATTTACTTGTCCTTTGAAGATAGAACGGGGCAATATATCTTTTAAGGAATTATTCGGTGGATATATACTTGTACTATACTTCAAATAGCCAAAAAAAAATACCTAAGGCCACAAATCATTCCGGTGTATTCATCTAACTACTAGAAAATCACACGGGACTATTTCCTTGTCTATTAAGGAAAGAACTTGGCTATTATCTCTTTCAAAGAATCATACAGCGGATAATTATGTGCCTTGTACTACCAACAGTGGGAAAACTTATGTTACTCTGTTAATGATTCCGTTGAACTCATCGGACCATTAAAAAACTACATGGGGCCATTTACTTGTCCATTAAGGAAAGAACGGACAATATCTCTTTTAAGGAATCATTCCGTAGATGGTTATGTGTCTTGTCCTTCAAAAAAACTAGAAAAACTATCTAAGCCTGAGAATCATATTTTGTACTCATCTGACCATTAGAAAACTACGAGGGACTATTTACTTGTCTATTAATTAAAAACGGGCAATATCTCTTTCAAATAATCATTCCGTGGATAGTGTCTTGTACTTCAAATCGCAAGAAAAGCTTTAGAACTCCACAAATCATTTCGTTGAATAACTATTAGAAAACTATTGGGGGTTATTTATTTGTCTATTAAAGATAGAAAAGGCCATGTATCTTTTAACGAATCATTTTATAATTAGTTACGTCTCTTCTACTTTAAATTGCGAGAAAACCTACCTAAGTATGTGGATCATTCTTTTGTACTCTTCTAATCATTAAAAAACTACATGAAGCTACTTACTTGTCCTTTAAAGATAGAACTGAGCAATATCTCTTTTAAGGAATCATTACGTAGATAATTATGCATCTTGTACATATTCACTTTTTAAAATACACGTGTATGTTATCATAATTAAAAATAGTTGCATTTAATTAAAAAGTCTCATATAAAAATTGAAAATCTACATTAAAAAGTTACATTTAATTAAAAAGTCACATATAAAATACACATTTGTGTTATTATTTAGTTAAAAGGTCACAATTAAAAATAATCATGTTTAATTAAAAAGTCAAATGGAAAAATCACAGTTTGTGTAACTATTGAATTAAAAAGTTACATATAAAAATGATATTTTGTGTAACTATTGAATTAAAAAGTCGCATAATAAAATCAAAAATCTACATGAAAAAGTTACATTTAATTAAAAAAAAGTCACATTTTGTGTAACTATTAAATTAAAAAGTTGCATATAAAATAAACATTTCTATGTTACTATTGAGTTAAAAGTCAAAATTAGAAGTAGTCACGTTTAATTAAAAAATCACATATAAAAATCACAGTTTCTGGGACTATTGAATTAAAAGTTAACATATAAAAGTGACATTTTGTGTAATGATTGAATCAAGTCACATAAAAACTGAAAATCCACTTTAAAATGTCACACATAGAAAACATCACATTAAATAAAAAAAAGTCACATAACAAATACATATTTGTGTTACTATTAAGTTAAAAAGTCACACAATTAGAAATAGTTGCGTTTAATTAAAAAGTCATAAATAAAAATCATAATTTGTGTAACTATTGAATTAAAAAGTCACATATGAAAATTGAAAATCTACATTAAAAAGTTACATTTAATTAAAAAGTCATGTATAAAATACACATTTGTGTTATTATTGAGTTAAAAAGTCATAATTAGAAATAGTCATGTTTAACTAAAAAGTCACATATAAAAATCACATTGTTTGTAACTGTTGAATTAAAAAGCGACATTTGAAAAATAAAATTGAATTAAAAATTTGATTTGAAAAATTTCACGCATGTAGAAATTTAAAATCTACATTTAATTAAGAAATTGCATTTGAAAAAAGTCACATATTTTGTGATACAAGAAATAGATGGAAGTGTGCACGAAGATATTATTATTATTATTATATAATTATTATTATTATTATTATTAGAGATTGGGCTGGGCAACCAAGAAGGCCATACATCACATTTCACCGTAATTTTTTTGGTAATTTTGGTTGCGAAATTTTGCAACGTATTTTTCAAAATTAAAAATAATAGGCCGTGTTTTCTCTAATTATTCAGCTTAAAAAGTCACATTTAATAATAATAGTAATAACAATAAATAAATTTATAATAGGGCCCCTTACATAACTTATGCCCAAAAAGTGGCAGTGGAAATGCAAATGGGTCTGCCATAAAAAAAATGTTTATCAATTTGGGCGCATGATTTCTGGGGATTTCAGCCCTATTTTTAAGGTTCTTTCCAAAGGAAAATTTTTGGCCGTGTTTTTCTAAATTCTTTTTTATTTTGATGCTACTTCTGCAAGTTCTCTTTGAAAAATAAGTCCATTTTAATTAAAGGAGTTAATTACCGTATTTTTATCCTCGATTTTCTATGTGTAACTTTTTAATTAAATATAACATTTTCCATATGTGATTTTTTACATGTTACTTTTCAATTAGATGCAATTTTTTCTATATAAAATTTTTTATATGTGACTATATTTGACTTTTTAATTAAAATATGACTTTTCTATCTGTAACTTGTTAATTAAATAGTGACATAAAATGTGACCTTTTAATTCAATATTGACACAAAATCTAACTTTTCTATATGTTGTACATGTGTGCAGATATCATTTTTTATTAATTAACGATAATTGAAATGCAGGTACCATTAGTTACTTACATTTACAGAACCAGTTCACTGTATCTAGGGGTGTGGCTATCTTTTAGCTTATTTTCCTAATTTGAATCTATTTGCTAGGTAGTTTCCTAAATATCCCAAATTCGTCGTACGGAATATAAAAAATTGGACTGAAACCGTATCTTGAAATGAAATCCAATTAATTATCAACTCGCATTATCTTTAAATTAAAATAGATGAGCGACGCAAATTTCTTTAAAACCTTTATCGTGACCAATATCAAAATAACGGATTATGGTGGTAACGATGCCCTAAAAAATCTTTAAAATAATAATTTTCATTTATGAAAATTCCAGTCGCTACAGGTTAAATGAGTACAACAGAATGATTCTTGGCCCCAGATAGTTTTGTTAGTTAGTTGAAGTAGACACGTAACTATCAAAGCAATAATTCCTTAAAAGAGATATTACCTCTTTCTATACTTAAAGGACAAGTAAATAGTCTCATATCATTTCTAATGGGTACATGAGTACAATGGAATGATTCACAGAGTTAGATAGGTTTTTTCACAATTTGAAGTACAAGACTCGTAACTATCCACGAAATTATTCCTTGAAAGATATATGACCACACTCTTTCCCTAAGGACAAGTAAATGGCCCGTCCAGTTTTCTAATGGTTAGCTAATTACAACGGAATGATTCACTGAGTTAGATTTGCTCACTATATGAAGTAAAGGAATCGTAACTATCTATTGAATGATTCTTTAAAAGAGATATGACCCCATTCTTTCCTCAATGGACAAGTAAATAGTCACGTATAGCTTTCTAATGGTTAGATAAGTTCAACGAAATGATTCATGGCCTTAGATAGTTTTTCTAGTAATTTGAAGTACAAAACGCATAACAATCCATGGAATGATTACCTAAAAAAAATATTGTCACGTTCTATCTTTAAAGAACAAGTAAATAGCTTTTTACAGTTCTCTAAAGATTAGACGAGTACAATGGAATACTTCACGACTTAGATAGTTTTTCTAGCTATTTGAAGTACTAGATGCGTAAAACTATCCACATAATGATTTCCGAAAAGAGATATTGCCCCGTTCTATCTTTAAAGAACAGGTAAATAGCCTCATGTAGTTTTCTAATAATTAGATGAGAACAATGAAATGATTCACTATCTTAGATAGTTTTTCTAACTATTTGAAGTACAAGACACGTAATAATCCACGGAATGATTCCTAATAAGAGATATTGCTTCGTTCTACTTTAAAGGACAAGTAGTTTTCTAATGATTAGAGTACAAAAGAATGAAGTGCATACTTAGGTAGGCTTTCTCGCAATTTAAAGTGCAAGACTCGTATAGTTTTAAGATACATGGCCTGTTCCATCTTTAGTGGACAAGTAAATAACCCCGCATAGTTTTCTAATAGTTATTCAATGGAATGATTTGTGGAGTACAACGGAATGATTCGCGGTCGTATATAGTTTTTATAGCTATTTGTAGTACAAGACGTATAACTATTCACAGAATGATTTTTTAAAATAGATATTTCCCCGTTCTGCCTTTAAAGGACAAGTAAATAGACTAGTGTAATTTTCTAATTGTTAGATGAGTGCAACAGAATGATTTGCAGCCTTATATAGTTTTTGTAGCTATTTGAAGTACAAGACATATAACTATCCACAGAATGATTCCTTAAAAGAGATATTGACCCATTCTATCTTTAAAGGACAAGCAAATAGCCCCCTGTATTAGCTATTTGAAGTACAAGAGGTGCTACTATCTATAGAATGATTCTTTAAAAGAGATATTGCCCCGTTCTATCTTTAAAGGATAAGGGAATAGTCTCGTATGGTTTTCTAATGGTTAGGCTAGCACAATGAAATGATTCATGGATTTAGATAGATTTTCTCGCTATTTAAAGTACAAGAATCACAACAATATACATGGCCTCTTCTATCTCTAGTGGACAAGCAAATAGCCCCGCATAGCTTTCCAATGGTTATTCAACAGAATGATTCATTAAGTAGATAGCTTTTCTCGCTATTTGAAGTACAAGATATATAACTATCAACAGAATAATTCCTTAAAAAAGATATAGCCCCATTCTTCCCTTAATGGACAAGTAAATAGTCCCCGTGTAGTTTTCGAATAATTATATAGCCCTATGTACAACAGAATGAATCTTGGCCTTAGATAGTTTTTCTAGCTATTTGAGTTACAAGACACATAATTATCCATGGAATAATTTCTTAAAATAGTTATTGCCCCATTCTTTCCTTAATAGAAAAGTAAATAACTCCACGTAGTTTTCTTATGGTTTGATGAGTACAATAGAACAACTCTTGGCCTCAGATTTAGCTAGTTGAAGTAAAAGACGCGTATCTATCCATGCAATGATTCTTTAAAAGAGATATTTCCCGGTCTACATTTAAAGGACAAGGAAATAACCTCGTGTGGTTTCTAATGGTTAGATAAGTACAATAGAATGATTCACAGAGTTAGATAGGTTTTCTCACAATTTGAAGTACACGACTCGTAACTATCCATGGAATGATTCCTTAAAAGACATATGACCCTATTCTTTCCTTAATCGACAAGTAAATGGCCCCGCATAGTTCTAATGGTTAGATGATTTCAGCAGAATGATTCGCGTACTTAGATAGGTTTTTTCACTATTTAAAGCACAAGACTCGTAACTAATCATAAAATGATTCATTAAAATATACATGGCAAGTTCTATATTTAACGGACAAGTAAATAGCCCGTCTAATGGTTATTCAACGGAATGATTCATGAAGTTAGAAAGCTTTTCTTACTATTTGAAGTGCAAGACGCGTAACTATCTAGGCAATGATTCTTTAAAAGAGATATGAGCCCATTCTTTCCATGATGGACAAGTCAATAGGCCCCGTGTAGTTTTTCAATGGTTGGATGAGTACAACCAAATGATTCACGGCCTTAGATAGTTTTTCCAGCTATTTAAAGTACAAGACTCAAACCTGTCTACAGAATGATTCCTTAATAAGAGTTATTGTCGTGTTCTATCGTTAAAGGACAAGTAAATAGCTTGCATAGTTTTCTAATGGTTTGACGAGTACAAGGGAATGATTCAAGGATTTAGATAGATTTTCTCGCTATTTGAAGTACAAAACTTGCAATTAGTCATAAAATGATTCGTTAAAGGACAAGTAAATAGTCTCATGTAGTTTTAAATGGCTATATGAGTATAGCAGAATGATTCACAGAGTTAGATAGGTTTTCCCACAGTTTGAAGTGCAGGACTCGTAAAACATCTATGGAATGATTCCTTAAATAATATACAGCCCCATTCTTTCAACAGAATGGCCCTGTACAATTTTCTAATGGTAAGATGATTTCAACAGAATGATTCACGGAGTTGTATAAGTTTTCTCACTATATGAAGTACAAGACCCATAACTATCTACTGAGTGATTCAATAAACGAGATATGGGCTAGTTCTTTCCTTAATGAGCAAGTAAATAGCCCCACGTATTTTTCTAACAGTTACATAAGACAGCGAAATGATTCATGGTGTTATAGTGTTTCTAGCTATTTAAAGTACAAGACGCGTAACTATCCATGGAATGATTCCATTGATAAGGCTAACCATTAAAAAACCACATAAGGCTATTTACTTATCCTTTAAATATAGAATCTGGAAATATATCTTTTTAAGGAATAATTCCATTAATAGTTGCTGTTGTACTTCAAATAGCTAGGAAAACTGTCCAAGCCCAAGAATTGTTCCATTGCACTCATCTAACTATTAGAAAATTACATAAGGCCATATCTCTTTTAAAAAATCATTCCATGGATAATTGAGTGTCTTGCACTTCAAATAGCGAGAAAAGCTTTCTAACTCCTTGAATTATTCCGTTGGCTAACCATGAATTATTCCGTTGATTAACGAATCATTTTATTGTTTAACGAATCATTTTATAACTAGTTACGAGTCTTGTACATTAAACAGATCTGTGAATCATTTCGTTGTGTCTAACTATTGAAAAACTACACGAGGCTCTTTACTTGTCCTTTACATATAGAACGAGGTAGTATCTCTTTAAAGGAACTGTTCCTTGGATAGTTACATGCATTGTACTTTAAATAGCTAGCAAAACTATCTTACTCTGTGAGTCATTCCGTTGAACTCATCTAACTATTAGAAAACTAACAGAAAAAGTCACATTTTGTGTCACTATTGAATAAAAAATTCACATATAGAAAATGTCACATTTTATGTCACTATTGAATTAAATTTCACATATAAAACAAGTCATATTTTATGTCACTATTTAATTAAAAAGTCACATTTTATATAACTATTGAATTAAAAAGTTACAGATAAAAAGAGTTACATTTTAATTAGAAAGTCAAATATAGTCACATAAATAAAAAGTCACATATAAAATGTTTTATAAGAAAAAGTTGCATTTAATTAGAAATTTATATATTTAACATTTAATTTCATATGATTGCAACCTAAAAAAAAATGAAAAGTAACATGTGAAAAATCACATTTGGAAAACGTTATATTTAATTAAAAAGTCACGCATAGAATAGTCACATCTAAGTAATGTCGCATTTAATTAAAAAGTTATAAATAATATTATATCGAATTAAAAAGACACATATGATATATGTAGAAACTAAAAATCACATTTAATTTAGAAGTGATATATAAGAATTAGAACATTTTAATCATTAATTATTATTTGAAAAAGAAAAAATATTATCTCATTTCTAGTAATTTTCCTAATTTTCTCTAGCTTAATTTCCACTATAAAAATTATGCCATTGCACATATATTGAAGTATATGCCAACACAAAGAATGATTTGGGCAGGATAAAAATACGGTAATTAACTCCTTTAATTAAAATGGACTTATTTTTCAAAGAGAACTTGCATAAGTAGCGTCAAAATAAAAAAGAATTAGAAAAACACGGCCAAAAATTTTCCTTTGGAAAGAACAGTAAAAATAGGGATGAAATCCCCAGAAATCATGTGCCCAAATTGATAAACATTTTTTTTATGGCAGATCCATTCGCATTTCCACTGCCACTTTTTGGGCATAAGTTCTATAAGGGGCCCTATTATTAATTTATTTATTGTTATTACTATTATTATTAAATGTCACTTTTTAATTTAGAATAATTATAGAAAACACGGCCTATTGTTTTTAATTTTGAAAAATACGTTGAAAAATTTCGCAACCAAAATTACCAAAAAAAAATACGGTGAAATGTGATGTATGGCCTTCTTGGTTGCCCAGCCCAATCTCTAATAATAATAATAGTAATAATAATAATAATAATAATAATTAATAATAATAATAATTATTATTATTATATAATAAATATAATATCTTCGTGCAAACTTCCATCTATTTCTTGTATCACAAAATATGTGAGATTTTTCAAATGCAATTTTTTAATTAAATGTAGATTTTAAATTTCTACATGCGTGACATTTTTCAAATCAAATTTTTCATTAAATGTTATTTTTCAAATGTCGCTTTTTAATTCAACAGTTACAAACAATGTAATTTTTATATGTGACTTTTTAGTTAAACACGACTATTTCTAATTATGACTTTTTAGTTCAATAGCAACACAAATGTGTATTTTATATATGACTTTTTAATTAAATGTAACTTTTTAATGTAGATTATCAATTTTCATATGTGACTTTTTAATTCAATAGTTACACAAAATGTGATTTTTCGCTCTTCCGATCTTTTTAATTAAACGCGACTATTTCTAATTGTGTGACTTTTTAACTTAATAGTAACACAAATATGTATTTTATATGTGACTTTTTTTATTTAATGTGATGTTTTCTATATGTGACGTTTTAAAGTGGATTTTCAGTTTTTATGTGACTTGATTCAATAGTTACACAAAATGTAATTTTTATATGATACTTTTTAATTCAATAGTCCCAAAAATTGTGATTTTTATATGTGATTTTTTAATTAAACGCGACTACTTTTAATTTTGACTTTTAACTCAATAGTAACATAGAAATGCATATTTTATACATGGCTTTCAATTTTATATGCAACTTTTTAATTCAATAGTTACACAAAATATGACTTTTATATGTGACTTTTTAATTAAATGAAACTTTTTCATGCAGATTTTCTATTTTATTATGCAACTTTTTAATTCAATAGTTTCACAAAATATCATTTTTATATGTAACTTTTTAATTCAATAGTTACAAAAACTGTGATTTTTACATTTGACTTTTTAATTAAACATGATTATTTCTAATCGCAACTTTTTAACTAAATAATAACACAAATGTGTATTTTATATGTGACTTTTTAATTAAATGCAACTATTTTTAATTATGATAACACACACGTGTGTATTTTAAAAAGTGAATATGTACAAGACGCATAATTATCTACGGAATGATTCCTTAAAAGAGATATTGCTTTGTTCTATCTTTAAAGGATAAGTAAATAGCTTCGTATAGTTTTTTAATGGTTAGAGGAGTACAAAAGAATGATCCACATACCTAGGTAGGTTTTCTTGCAATTTAAAGCAGAAAACGCGTAATTTATTATATAATGATTCGTTAAAAGATACATGGCCTTTTCTATCTTTAATAGACGAATAAATAACCCCAAATAGTTTTCTAATAGTTATTCAACGAAATGATTTGTGGAGTTCGAAAGCTTTTCTTGCTGTTTGAAGTACAAGACACCTATCCACGGAATGATTATTTGAAAGAGATATTGCCCTTTTTTTAATTAATAGACAAGTAAATAGTCCATCGTAGTTTTCTAATGGTTAGATGAGTACAAAATATGATTCTCAGGCTTAGATAGTTTTTCTAGCTTTTTTGAAGGACAAGACGCATAACAATTTACGGAATGAATCCTTAAAAGAGATATTGCCCGTTCTTTCCTTAATGGACAAGTAAATGGCCCTATGTAGTTTTTTAATGGTCAGATGAGTTCAACGGAATTATTTACAGAGTAACATAGGTTTTCCCGCTGTTGGTAGTACAAGGCACGTAACTATCCGTGGTATGATTCTTTGAAAGAGATAATAGCCACGTTCTTTCCTTAATAGACAAGCGAATAGCCCTGTGTGGTTTTCTAGTAGTTAGATGAGTACACTGAAATAATTTGTGGCCTTAGGTAGTTTTTTTTGGCTATTTGAACTACAATACAAGTATATATCCATAGAATGATTCCTTAAAAGATATATTGCCCGTTCTATCTTCAAAGGACAAGTAAATAGCCTTATGTAATTTTCTAATAGTTAGATGAGTACAATGGAATGATTCACAGACTTAGATAGGTTTTCTCGCTATTTGAAGTACAAGACTCGCAACCAATCATGAATTAGTCAAACGACCGATCTCAAACCTACTTTAACAACCTAAAGGTTTGGCTCGGTCTTTTTTCTGGTTCCAAGACAACTTGGACAAAATAGGGCTCTATCAGGAAACCATGGACTTTTTTTAGTATACATGGCTCATTCTATCTTTAATGGACAAGCAAATAGCCTCATGTAGTTTTCTAATGGTTATCCAACTAATGATTCATTGAGATAGATAGTTTTTCTCACTATTTGAAGTACAGGACAGGTAGATCGGAAGAGCACACGTCTTTAAAAGAGATATTGCCCCGTTCTATTTTCAAAGGATAACTAAATTGCCCTGTGTAGTTTTCTAATGGTTAGACGAGTACAACGGAATAATTCACAGGCTTAGGTAAGTTTTCTAGCTATTTAAAGCATAAGACGTGTAACTATCCACAGAATGATTCCTTAAAAGAGATATTGCAGCGTTCTATATTTAAAGGACATGTAAAGAGCTTCATGTAGTTTTTTAATGGTTAGATGATATATGGCTCGATCTATCATTAATTGACAATTAAATAGCCCCATGTAGATTTCTAATGGTTAATCAATGGAATAATTCGTAGAGTTAGAAAGCTTTTCTCGTTATTTGAAGTTCAAGACACGTATCAATCCGTGTAATGATTCTTTACAAGAGACATAGCCTCATGTAATTGTCTATTGGTTAGAGGAGTGCAAAGGAATGATTTTTGACATTAGATAGTTTTCTAACTAGTTAAAGTACAAGCCGAGTAACTGTTCGTGGAATCATTTCTTAAAATAGATATTGCCCCGTTCTATCTTTAAAGGACAAGCCAATAGCCTAACGGAGTTTTTTCATTCTTAGATGAGTACAAAGGAATAATTCATAGAGCTAGATAAAGTCTTTCTTGCTATTAGAAGTACAAGATTTGAAACTACCGGCGAAATGATTCATTAAAACAGATATGGCCTCATTCTTCACTTAATGGACAAGTAAACGGCCCTCATGTAGTTTTCTGATGGTTAGATGAGTTCAACGGAGTGATTCACAGGGTTAGATAGTTTTTCTAGCTATTTGAAGTACAAGATGGTATCTATCTACAGAATGATTCTTTAAAAGAGCGTTCTATCTTTAAAGGACAAATAAAGAGTTGTTTTTCAATGGTTGGACAAGTACAACGGAATGAATCGCAGACTTAGATAGGATTTTTTGCTACTTAATGTACAAGACTCGTAACTAGTCATAAAATGATTTGTTAAACAATACATGGCCTGATCTATCTTTAATGGACAAGTAAATTGCTACATGCAGTTTTCTAATAGTTAATCAATGGAATAATTCTTTAAAAGAGATATAGCCTCATGTAATTTTCTAATGGTTAGACGAATGCAATGGAACGATTCTTGGCCTTGGATAGTTTTTCTAGCTAGTTGAAGTACAAGCAGCATAACTATCTGTGAAATCATTTCTTAAAAGAGATATTGCCCTGTTCTATCATTAATAGACAAGTAAATAGCCTCGTGCGATTTTTCAATAGTTAGATGAGTACAACAGAATGATTTACTAACTTAGACATGTTTTCTCGCTAAGTAATACGAGATTCCAGAGTATCGATGGAATGATTTGTTAAATCACATATGGCCTCATTCTTTAGTTAGTGGACAAGTAAATGGCCCCATGTAGTTTTCTGATGGTTTGATGAGTTAATGAAAGGATTCGTTGAGTAAGATAGTTTCTCTAGCTATTTGAAGTACAAGACATGTAACTATCCATGGAATGATTCCTTAAAATAGATACTGCCTCTTTCTATCTGTAAAGGACAAGTAAATAGCCTCGTGTAGTTTTCTAATGGTAATATTTTCTTATGGTAATATTAGTACAATGGAATGATTCACGGACTTAGATAGGTCTTCCCACCATTGAAATACAAGACTCACAGATAATTCTGGTATGATTTGATCGGTTTTATCACTGTTTGAAATGCAAAGCACATAACTATCCATGGTATGATTTCTTGAAAGAGATATAGCCATCTTCTTTCCTTAATGGATAGGTGGATAGATCCGTGTTGTTTTCTAATACTCTTCCGATCTAGCAAACCGGAATGATTTGTGGCTTTAGTTGGTTTTTCTAGCTATTTGAAGTAAAAGACGAGTAACTATCCACTAATTATTCGTTAAAAGCGATATTGTTGCGTTCTATCTTTAAAGGACAAGTAAAGAGTATCATGTAGTTTTCCAATGGTTAGACGAGTACAATGAAATAATTCACGCATTTATTTGAAGTAAAAGACTCGCAACTAATCCTAAAATAGTTCATTAAAAGATATATGGCCTGATCTATCTTTATTAGACAAGTAAATAGACCCTGCGTAGTTTTCTAACAGTTAACCAACGGAATAATTCATTGAGTTAGAAAGCTTTTCTCACTATTTGAAGTGAAAGATAGATGACTCGTTCTATCTTTATGGACAAGTAAATAGCCTCATGTAGTTCTTTAATAGTTAGCTGAGTTCAACAAAATGATTCACGGAGTAAAAAAGGTTTTCTCATTGTTTGAAGTATAAGATATGTAACAGTCCATGGTATGATTTCTTAAAAGGGATATAGCCCCATTCTTTCCTTCAGGCAAGTACAATGGAATGATTCGCAGACTTACATAAGTTTCTATTTGAAGTATAAGACTCACAACTAATCTTAAAATGATTCATTAAAAGATACATGGCCCTTCTATCTTTAATGGACAAGTATTTAGCCGGTGTAGTTTTCTAATGGCTATTCAACGGAATGATTCGTTGAGGTAGATAGCTTTTCTTGCTATACGAAGTACTAGAAGCGTAACTATCCATAGAATGACTCTTTGAAAGAGATATAGCCCCGTTCTATCCTTAAGGCTGAGGCCTTAGATAGTTTTTCTAGCTATTTAAAGTATAAGACGCCTAGCTGTCCATAGAATAACTCCTTAAAAATAGATATTGCCCCATTCTTTTCTTAATGGACAAGTAAATGGCTCCTTGTAGTTTTCAAATGGTTAGATGAGTATAATGGAACAATTCTTCGCCTCAAATAGTTTTGTTAGCTAATTGAAGTACAAGAAGCGTAACTATCTATGTAATGATTCTTTAAAAGATATATGGCCACATTCTTTCCCTAAGGGACAGGTAAATGGTCCCGTGTAGTTTTCTAATGGTTAGATGATTTCAATAAAATGATTCATGGAATCAGATAGGTTTTCTCACTATACGAAGGCATAACTATCTACTGAATGATTTCTTAAAAGAGATATGGCCCCGTTCTTTCCTTAATAGATAAGTAAATAGCACCATGTAGTTTTCAAATAGTTAGATGAATACAATGGAATGATTCACAGCCTTAGATAGTTTTCCTAGCTATTTGAATTATAGGACGCATAACTATACACAGAATGGCTTCTTAAAAGAGATATTACCCCGTTCTATTTTTAAAGGACAAGTAAATAGCCTCGCGTAACTTCCCCCGGAATGATTCTTTAAAAGAGATAATGTCTCGTTCTATCGTTGAAAGTCAAGTAAATAGCCTCGTGTAGTTTTCTAATTGTTAGACGATGACAATAGAATGGTTCATGGACTTGATAGGTTTTCTTGCTATTTAAAATACACGACTCGCAACTAGTCATGAAATGATTCGTTAAAAGATACATGGCACATATTCTTTAATGGACATGTAAATTGCCCCGCATCGTTTTCTAATGGTTATTAAATGGAATGATTCTTGGAGTTAGACAGCTTTTCTCGCTATTTGAAGTACAAAATGTGTAACTATCCACAGATTGATTCTGCAAAAGGGATATTGCCCTTTTCTATTTTTAAAGGACAAGTAAATAGCTCTGTGTAGTTTTCTAATGGATAGAAGAGTACAACAAAACGAGTCATAGACTAAGATAGGTTTTCTAGCTATCTGAAGTTCCAGATGCATAACTATAAACTAAATGAATCGTACAAGCGATATTGCCCTGTTCTATGTTTTAAGGACAAATAAATAGCCTCACGTAGGTTTTTAGAAAATAGTTATGTGAGCACAATAGAATGATTCACAGCCTTAGATAGTTTTTCTATCTGTTTGAAGCACAAGACGCATAATAATCGAGGGAATGATTACTTAAAAAAGATATTGCCCAAATCTATATTTAAAAGACAAACATATAGCCTCATATAGTTGGTTAGAAGTGTGCAAGGGAATGATTAATAGACTTAGATAGGTTTTCATTCTATTTGAAGTACAAGACTCATAACTATCAACAGAATGATTCCTTAGAAGAGATAAGGCCCCGTTCTTCTCTTAATAGACAAGTAAATGGCCTTGTATAGTTTTCTAAAGGTTTTATGAGTTCAACAAAATGATTCACAGAGTTAGATAGGTTTTCTCACTATTTGAAGGTCGAGATGCATAACTATCTACTGAATGATTCCTTAAAAAAGATATGACCCGGTTCTTTCCTTAGTAGACAAGTAAAAAGCTCTGTTTAGCTTTCAAATTGTTAGAGTACAATGGAATGATTTAATGGCCTTAGATAGTTTTTCCAGCAATTTGAAGTACAAGACGCGTAACTATCCACCGAATGATTCTTTAAAAGAGATATTTCCATTGTACTCTAACAATTT
>CAVNYN010270548.1:0-13652 GCA_963692815.1 Nyctanthes arbor-tristis | reverse complement strand
TGCAGAGTCGTTCCGCCGGACATTTTAGTTTGAAGATTCATATATTATCTATATAGCATCAACAATCACGCACAGCACATCAAGAACCATAATTTAAAACACCAATAGTAAGCACAAATATTTGAAAAGGAAAAATCAAAGTGTAAAAAATTGAACCTTTAGAACAGAAGCATAACTCTCTGCCTGTTCAATCTCAGAAAAATGCCGGGTCCACCTGTTCCAATCCCATTCAGAAGACGATGAAGAACAAGCAGAAGAATAAGAGCTGTAATCACTCCTGGTATAGTTATCACTAGTGTTCTCATGACTGCTGGTGCAGCGGCAAGCAAGTACTGAGTTCTTGCTTTTTCTTATGAAAAACTTCCTGGGAAAATTGACGGCACAGTTTTTCTTGGTGAAAGGACAGATTTCCAGCGAAGAAGACGGCAAAGGGCGCAATTGGGGAAGCGGGTTTACAGTGGAGTGTCCAGTGGTCCACGCGCCGGCCGCTGCCATTTCTTTATGTCCAAACTTGTGAATGGTGGAACGGAAATCCTATAGTATGTGATACGATTTTTTCTGGCACAGGGAAAGAAATGGCTATTGGGGAGTATTATTATGGGTGAGGATCGGAGGAAGGATATAAAAGATTATTCGTTTGTTAATTGTTATACACCCGTCTGGATTGATTGAGGCCCGTGTGGGACCTCTCAAACTTTTTCCCCGTGTATTAATACAGTATAGTTATGAAAAGGGAAATTTTAACAAAACTTCCGTTTTCGTGTAGCGTGTATGGTTTTGTAACAAAACATGTTTTTGAGAGGGATTCTAAAAAAATTAAACAAAATTGACACCTAATAATATCTTATATTTTATCAATTACGTTTCTTTTAAATTAAAAATAATTACATGAGTCACATTTCTATCTTATATCGTCCTTTTTTTGTTCAAATAGATTTAACTTACTAGTATTTATTTGGGCAAAAATGATCTCCCATCACGCGTTTAGCGGGATTATCTCACCAGTTGCACACATAGCGAAAGATTATTGGACAAACTCAAATTAGTTATCTAATAATCTAATGTCATGTGTACAATCCCACTAGACATATGGTGGGAGAATGTGACTGGCCCAATGATTTTTCGTTACATATACTTCTAGTGAGATTATTTTTAACTTTTTTATACAATCGTTATATGTGTGTCATGTGTCTACTGGCATATCATTTCCAATTTTTTTGGTGGTTAAATTGTAACATGTTGAAATAATAATAAAGACAAATTGACAAACACATAAATAATTTTCTTTTTTTTTTTTGGGTGAGTTGTTTGCCAAGAGAAGATAAAACTTCTTTATTATTCGTGATAAATTATGTGATATATATCATTATTATTAGTGTTACTATGTTTCTATGATTTTTAATAGTTTATTTTAGGTGTTTTCTTATAGGGGTTCATCTCACTACAGCTCACAATAAATTAAGAAACGTTTATGATATATATACTTAGAAGACTAACTTTAAATTCATGACATTCTTCCCTTGGATATAAAGATATTTACATTTTTATAAGTATTGTTGTTGTTATCTTAAAATTCATTTTAAGTGTTCGATTAGAGCATCACACTTGTGGTTCAAATTACGCTTTAACGAACAGAATATTTGTGTCTTAGGTCAGAAGTCTCGGTTCCAATCACGTCTGCCCCTTCCCCTCCTTCCCTCTTCGACGCAGTGCTCGGCTCATAATACAACCAAAGCCCAATACCCAATAGGAAACTTGACGTCTTCAAGACCCACCAGCTCTCGCTGCATCCCTGGCCTTCTCTCCTCGACTCTTTAACCATCATAACAACTCTCTGTATTTCTTGGTATTATATTATATGGTATAACAACAATCTGTTCGAGTAAAGTAATGGAATCAAAGCCCTCAACCTTAATTGACCAGCAAGTAGTAAGTACTCTGTTTCTTCCCCCCCCCTTTTTTTGGCATTTGTTTTATATGTAAACAAGCAGCTTTATATGCACAAATATGCTTGCAAATTTGTTGTGAAGACTTGTTTGTTGTTTTCAAATAGTTCCCTGGGGATGTTGTGTTGGACCTCTCCAAATCTACTCAACATACCATAAAGCTCGGGAGCGGCCTCCGTCAGGTTTCTTGCTTTACTAGGGTTTCTGTTTTGTTTTGTTGTTTTCCTCTCGAAATTTTGGTATATGTACTTTTTTTCGTGATAAAGATTGAAAATTTAAGTGTCATGTTAACTGCATTGGTGGTTTGAAATTAATAAGATTTTGAGTGCAAGAATATTGTGTTATGGGATCATGAATTTGTATCACAGGTGTTCAGATGCTCTCATGAATTGTTAGTAATAAGGAAAAGATTAAAGAAAATAAAGGAATGAAAGGAAACCTGAACCTCCCAAATTGGTAGTTGGAGGAACCAATAACCTCCGAAATACATCAGTTTGAAAAATAATTCATCCAATACCATTTTCATTGATTTTATACTCTTTAAATGGAGATAAAAACGTAGTAGATCACCATCTAACACAATAATGCCAAATATTTGACAGAAACTAATGATCCATATAGCTATTTGGCCCTTTCAATTCAAATGGTTAATCAACTAAAATTTGCCACTATTAAACGGAAATACTAATGTTAACGTTTCTAAAACTTAGAAGAAGAGTTTAACATTATCTGTTTGTGTCTCGTCTTATCATTTTCTCATGCCATTGGAACATCAGAAACTAGTTTTTTTTTTTTTTATTGTAAAGCTAACGGAAATTAACTTTCTA
Source organism: Nyctanthes arbor-tristis (assembly GCA_963692815.1). Lineage (NCBI taxonomy): Eukaryota > Viridiplantae > Streptophyta > Magnoliopsida > Lamiales > Oleaceae > Nyctanthes > Nyctanthes arbor-tristis. Next base: position 10,879 of record CAVNYN010270548.1, on the reverse strand, counting down.
AAGAGAGAAAATGGCCGGTTCACTAAATAAAATGATGGCAGTGGATCTTTGACTTCTCATTTCAAGCAGGAGGGAGTAACTCTGGGACTACGTGTGAATTGTGATAGCATTTAGAAGAGCAAATATGAAATATAGTTATAAATTGATATAAAACATCATTGATTATTTCGCTGTCAGAAAATATGAAATGTTTTGGTCCCTCTTTTGTAGGATGCTGATGCCATAACGGTTATGAAAGCTGGAAAGCTGAGGCTTGAAAAACCAAACAAGTACTGGGTTGAAAGCTCCCATAAACGGGTGAGCCCGGTGCTTACTTTTTTGTTCTTTTCTTTTCTTCTTTACTTCTTTAATGCTTGCATTACTTGATGACCCTAATAGTAGGAAATATATTTGACTGACCAATTAAGATCAACTGATTTTAGATTGAGCTTTTAGTTTTTAATTTTTACTATCATGCAAATAACATATAAATATCTCTCCTATAGATACAATTCTTTGCTGTGGCTTTCATCTGAGTCAATGCAGGCTTCAAATCCATGCATTTCATTTCAGTCTTTTAACATTAAAGGTTGATGGCTAATGAAGCCCTTTAAATGTATGCATTTTGTAGGTCCATTGGTCTTCCTGTTGCTAATCGATCTGCCTCCCTCCCCCTTCTCTGTCTTGCTATGTACCTTCTTTAATTTGGGGATAGTGATTCATATACACATAATGAAGTACGTTTAATAATTTGAGCTGTCAATTGGCAATCTTTACTTGGTAAGCTGCAGGACGTGAGAGTTTTCTTATATGCATTCAATTTGTGAAGTTCCCAAAGATTATATTTTTCACACTCCTTACAGCGTGTACTTCCAAAAGCTACATTATATGTTTATTGTTTACAGATCATTCTTTTCTTTTAAAGTTTATCTGGTTTGCCTGGAAATTATAGGATTCCACTGAATGCAATGCTTACTACACATAGACCATTTTTTGGTAGTTGCTTTAGCCACTGTACTGTTCTCTGTGATATTAGTTTACCTGGTCCATGCTCTTTGATTGTGAAGCCTAACTGTAGGGAGGGTATGCTTATGAGAGAATTCTCTAGTTGCAACATCTATGTAACAGCAAGTGTAGGATTCAATAGCAATGGATATTGATTTAGTTAGTAGCTTTGTTATCATTTTTTGCATGATATGTATTTTCTGATTGCTAAGAATTTATCTTATTTATTGACTAATGAAAAGAAAGATCATGTTATTAACTTTGGACATTCATTGCAGTATGTACCTTGCGCCGGTGATACAGTTCTGGGAATTGTGGTCGATTCAAAAGCAGATGTAAGTTATTTTGGTTCTTCGATGAAATCTTAGAAGGACAACTGACTGTATGTGCTATTTATTTATTGGCAGTCTGAAGATCCACTTTTAATATTATTGCTTACCGAAAATATCATCACTGTGTTTGCTTAACTATTTGTTTGAAGTTACCCTGTCCTAGAAAGGGTCAAGTACCGTATGCATTTTGCCTCTGTGCTTATGATTTGGCACCAAATCTAATTAATGTTTTCGAGGCATGATAATGATATATTATGTTTATTTTGATAAACTTAATTTTATTATAATTATAACATTTAATACAATAAGGCACCATAATAATCATTATTTTATATATTCCTCTAATACTTATTGTTTAATACAAATGGGACTGGATCAGAAGAAGACGCGTGTTTTCAGTAATTATTTATGTAAGAGTTTGTAGTTTGGTAATTTCTTGGTTAATATATCTTATATGTTGCTAAGCAGGAAATCTAGATGTTGTGCCGAACTAATTTCCTTTGGAAAATAAATGAATTAGGATCTGCAGTTAATAAATGACATGCTAAATGTTAACATGAAAATTGAGTGCTTATTCCCTGATTTGAGATCATTAATTTTTCACCACCCAGTGTCTTTTATCAACTGCCTGATACTAAGTTACTTTTGTCTTATATTTCTCTGTTCTTGTCTCATATTTTTGTTTCTTTCCCCATTAGCATGTAATGCTATTCTTGTATAAATTTACATCTGATACATGCATTACCAAGTTGATCATTCTGGACTTAAGTAATGTCCATATCAATATGATTTTTTCATATGTTTGTATATATTTAGTATTTTACCCCCCAAACTCAATACTCAAGTTCGCATGTATTTGCAACAGAACTTTCTTGTGGATATCAAAGGTCCTATATTAGCCTTTCTGCCTGTACTGGCTTTTGAAGGTGGAACGCGCAGAAACATCCCCAAGTTTGAGGTGTGTTTTCTATTTTCACTGAAATTTGTGCTTGTCCAGATGTGAGAAATCTCTACTTTATGTCTGGGACATTAAGAATGTATGTAACAACTTGAATAAAAATGCAGATCTTTTTATTAATTTATTATGTTTTGTGCGTACTTATCTGTTTCAATAATTAAATTATTCTTCCTTGTGTGGGTCAAAAGATGGCTGTGGTAATATAAATTTGAAGTTTTCTTAATTTACTCGTTTAATCTCTTTGGAGAAAAAGGATACTGGTTCAAGAATGGAACAAGGTCATGCTCTCTATGACTAAGGACTCCTCTTTATGCTCTGGATATTACATTTGATTTTTTCACTGTGAAAACCCAATCTGCAAAAGCAGGAGTCCTTATTCAGAAAACAGAAAGTTAGAGAACTAATTATGTGAAGTCTGGTTAGAACTACTTATATGCATTCTGGTTGCTCCTTTACCTGTCTTTTATTTTCTGGAAAAAGTAAATCAACTTTGTTGTTTTTCTCTCAATAAAGGTTTGAAAGCTTGTGGTTTGTATCTGGCTACTTTGTTATTTTTCGAGTGCAGAATAATTTGGTGATTCACATGATACAAACCCACAAGGCAATACTTGTATGATGTTGAATGGATGGGTAAACTTGTTTGGCACTTTCTCACTTGTATCTCTCAAATGTTTAAAAAGGAAAAACTGCAAGGAACTCGGTGTTTATAAACTCATAAGCCCAGTTATTTTCTTGTGAAATGCCACAAATGAATTCGGTACATGGCTCAATCTTTTTATTGGTACTAGATAAGCCTTTTTAGAAATCTTAAAGGAAAGTGTTTTAGACTTCATACCTTTCCTTTACACCTCACAGAATCACTTTCTCAAATAAAAAGCTACGCTGTAGCATGTTTTGGAATTATGGGTATAGAAGTCTAGAAGAAGGATAAATATGTAATATACAATTTGAAAGTCTTTATCCTGGGCTCTATGCATAAAAGTTGTTTCTTCAAGATCAAGCAGAAAAAGAATATGGGATGGAGGGAGTATAAGTTTTCCAGCACAAAGAATGTTTCAAATTTTGTATCTGGATGCCATCTGGGATCTAAAAGCAGCTTTATTCCCCCCCCCCCCAATAGATTATATTGCATCCGCTACTCGAACAAGGGATTCTTGGCCCGGTGTGCAATTTAGTGGAAGAATTAGAATTATATCTTCTAATCACATAAATGAAATGATTTGGTCCCATTTCTCTTGCTCCAGCCATCCTGCATCTCATGCAGGCATACAGGCAGGAAACAACTGAAGCTGAAGAGTACATATCATTTTGCTTTTAAAGAATTCGGCAATACATTACCTATCTAATTCCAGTCCAAAGTTTTGGAATGTTTTGTTCAGAACTGGGCATATGTATTATATTCTTCTTTTGGATGTGCTTATTTTCAGTTACCTTTCGTTTTGTCAGGTGGGCACTTTGTTATATGCTCGTGTAGTCAAAGCAAACACTGGGATGAACCCTGAGCTAGCATGCATGGATGGTTTGTTCTTATCTTCCTTCCTGAAGCAATACTATATATTCAAGATCTTTCAACTTTCAACTTGCCTTTTCTTTAATTTGTGTGATTTTCTTGTGCTGTACAGCCAATGGGAAAGCCTCAGAGTTTGGTCCACTTAAAGATGGCTTTATGTTTGAATCATCTACTGGATTATCGAGAACGTGAGATGTTTCAATTTAGATAAAGAATAGATTATCTAATTTCGATCTCTTCCATGGAGTTCATTGACACAAATATGGACATAATGGAGGCTTAATTTGTTCTTTCTTTACCTCAGCTAAAAATTTTCATCTTACTATAGGTTGCTGAGCTCTCCATGTCCGCTTCTTGAGACTCTTGGAAAGAAGCTTGCTTTTGAGATTGCAGTTGGCATCAATGGCCGTGTCTGGGTATGAATCTGAGATGTGCATGTGTGGCTTTGGGAGTCTAATGGTACTTTCTTCTATTCAAGCATCAGAGCCATCTCTTACCATCTTGACTTTTAAACTGTTTTTAGGTCAATGCAACATCTCCTTCAATAGTTATTCTTGTTGCAAATTCAATCATGAAGTCTGAGTCACTGAGTCCTGTACAGCAAAAGATTATGGTGGAGAACCTGCTCCAGAGAGTTCAGTAAATGAAAGGGTGAATGTAAGTCACGTCTTCTTGGAATTTTGCTGTCTCTGAATATTCTGAATTTTTAATTTCCATGTACTGTTATGTTTTTCTTTCTAGACAATCGTGGTGCATTTAAATAATTGCAGGGGATTGTGTATCATATATGCTATTAAACGTGCATGCTTGAGAAGCTAAAGTTCAAACTTTTTTCAACTTGTACAATTTGAATTACATTAATGCTACCAGTTTTGGTTACTCGTCTAATCTCTGGAGAGTACTTGTGTTATTAACTTCTGCAACATGGATATAACTGAGAGAACATCTGTGTTTTGAGAACTTTATACTTCTCATAAGTGATACTTCAAAAGGTCGCCAATCCTTGAAATCTAGTGTAGCCATCCCTTCGTATCTACTCCGTATATTTTTTGGCTATATGCTTGTGATTAATTTACCAGCAAGGCATAATCAAATTAGCTGCCTATGTTTTTGCAGGGTTAAGAAATGCCCCACTAGCTGCGTTGGGGGTTTGGGACTTTTTTTTTTTGAACTAATCAGGGAGTAACAGAGCAAGGGGTGAGTTTACAGACACAATCATCGATCAACTGCTGCCAGCTCAATCAATCTTTACCCAGTGTTATTGACCGGCGAGGTTGATGCTACCCTGCAATTTTCGGCTTATCTTCCCTCTAAACAACTAGAATTGTGAAAATATGCAAAATGATCTACAGCTTTTACTACTTTATGTGTGTAGTTTAAACTGTATTTGCTTTCATTCTTCCCTATATGTTGACGATGTGGACACCATAATATGTTGACTGGTTAACTCATGAGATGATACGAGATTTTGATTGTCGCAGTAGGTATGAAGAATGCTCTCCCCAGTGGGAAAATTGTCTATCGTTAAACCTTTCTGGATGTGCACTGAAAGAAATTTCTCAATTCAGACGTGTGCTCTTCCGATCAAATCAGTTGTTTATTGATGCTTGGTTATCTGTCATTTTTGATTTAGATGGATGGCAACCCGCCAGATGGTAAGTTCGAGTGAGATTTTTGAGAGACATGTTTATCCAACGTGAATAGGTAATATGGGTTGATTGGCAGATCGGAAGAGCGTCGTGTATATACAAACAAATGGTTCATTTGAAGGACCAAAATCAGCCAATACATGAATGACAATTAAGTATGTTACTTTTTCATATCCGTTAAACATGTCTCCTTAAAATTTATTGATATGATAAGAAGAATGACTCATGTAGTCAGAGAGTTTATTAGCATGTCTAAAAATTTCCATGTCACTGGACGTCAGTGGATAACTTTGTGACTTGTTAATGTACAAAGCAAAGATTCGACCAAAACTCTTTGTAATTATTAATTTTATATTGTGTATTCAACACTTTAGAAGAAAATCAAACCAAAAATTATTTATTATAAGTTCAATTCAAAACTTATACAATGGAAACTTTAAATTATTCATTTGACTACATAGGTTTGATTGCATGAACCCACCAATCTGACCTAACACTTGTATTTTAGTTTCTGTAGTCCAAGTGAAGATTCAAATTATTTGAATTGTTCTCTTAGTCAAGATTAAGTAGATTTCATAGAGTGATTTAAAGTTGAATATTTATTTTTTCTTTTAATGATCTGAAAATGGGATTCCAAAGTTTGGGGGGACCCACATGCAATATTTTGGTGCTCATCTTGTGTGTTTTGCATGTTTCCAATTTTTAAAAGAAGATATTTCAGAGAAGATTATCAATGGTTGTGTTTTGCATTGCTCATATTCAGTTTCACGTCTGGAATTGGATGGGTTGAAGTTATTTTATGTTCAAATTACGAATGTTGTTTTCGATTTTGGTTTTTCATCAAACAATGATATCTCAGTCTTGTTCTTGCTAATGTCATTGGGTAATATAACTTGAAGAAACAAGCAAACAATTAAGTGGAAGGGTAGAGAACCAACTAGCTATGCATAAGGTCATTTGAAATTATAAGTCGTTAATTATCATTTATTTGATTGGGAAAATAGTCAATTAATATGAGCATAAAGAGTCAACATAAACGGGCAGCACAAAAACCCGGTTAGCCTAAAACTATCACTCACTGTAACTATCAATTCTTTATAAATTTCTCTCATATACGAATAAATAGTTTACAATATATATAACTTATATTCTTATTGGCCCTCGTGTTCAACTCTAAAATTGTGGAGAAAGATGATTCTAAAGTCAATTTCATAAATATATCTCCATCCCGAGCCTGAGTGAATGCTATAAAACACATAAAAGATACTTGCAAACCGTATGAATATAAATTCTTCTATTTCGTTTGTACTAATTTGTAACCTCATAAATTGTATATGTGGTTGGCCTTGTAATCATCAATTTCAAACCTCTGAACGTATATTATAGACATCGATATATTAAGTAAAAGAAATACAAAATACAATGCTGTTTGATAACTTTGATGTATCATTTACATTTTGAGATCACAAGGTAGGGTTAAAGAAAAATAATTTATTTATTGGGTTTGGACTGACTAGAAGGGAATCATTCAAGAAAAAGAAAATTTCTACCGTTTCGGTACGATTCTTAGATTCCAAAATAAATTACTTATAATTTGTTTAAAAATAAGTATAATGTGAAATTTATGTGGATTTGAAGAAAGAAAGGATATATTTAACATAAAGAATACACCATGCAGTCCGCGAGAGAAAATTGATTCCCCACTTGTCTTGTTCTTCTTTTGTATTCTTCCACCAAACACTTCGTTTATTCCTCCATACTATTTTCTTGTACGAGAGTGGCTAGACGATAATAAGTTAAACGATCTTATATCAACATCCAAAGAATGCTAGAAAATCAGAATTTGGTTCCTTATAGAACGCATCTTTGGGTTACGCAGCAATAGAAGAGTGGTTATGTGGTTTGGTTCCATAAGAGATCGGAAGAGCTTAGTTCTTTAGCATTTACAATAGGGTTCATTTTAAGTCAAGATTTTTGTGGTCTAATGACATCTGAATGAATTTTTACTTTTTACTAGCCTTCCCCAATCCACCTGTAATATTTAAAAAGAATAATAAAAAAATATAAGTCAAGATCTATGTGGTCTAATGACATCAGAATATATTTCCACATTTTATCCTGGTTCAATTCTCTCTTACAATCCACTGGTAATATTTAAAAAAATAAAAATAAATAGAAATATAGACTATAGTCCCTTAATATTAAGGTCATGCTGCCCCAGGACACAGTTGGATTGACAAATGAGGTGGGAGGAAAAATACATAGTTGGGGGGCATCAAGGGTTCGAATCCTAAAGAGACTTTAAGTGAAAACCAGTGGAAACGCACATCAACCCTGGCCAATCCAGGTACATCCCGTAAATTTACCTCTTACACCAAGAGGTGAGCAAGTATGGGCACCCGTGATGGTGTGTAACCCAACAAAAAAAAACTATTAAATTCATGCTAATATCTAAAAAAGGTACTTATCAAAAATAATTATGGACTCTTCAAAAACTTATTCCAAACCGCAGAGAGTCTCTAATAGGAGGTCTTGTATATTTAGTGGTTGGACTATCCATTAAATGACTGATAATTAGACTTAATTAAATTCATTTAACTTCTTTAGTAATAATAATAACTAAAAAAATCAATTATTAATTATTGATGTCTCCCTCCACGTTAAAGGTCCATATGTGATTCTTTCTCTCTCCTCTCCTTCCGTCCAAATTGGTAAAATTCTCCAATTGATTTATTTTTCTTCTCAAACAAAATGGTATTTCCTAACCTATTAAAATGTCACATTACTTTTTTTCTTTTCTTTTTTCATAATAACCGCTTAATATCTTATAGAGTTAAAAATTTTCCTCTTTCTTTTTTTTTTTTTTTGCTAACACGCTGTTAATTTCCTGTCACTCATGCATTTCTTTATATTTTTTAACATAATAATATATAACTCTTGATGTCTTGCTTGTTTAATGACAAAAAAGATTTATAGGTGGACTAAAAATTCAAGTTCATTCATATTAGTTTAATCTAGCAAATTTTGACATCAAAATAGTATGCGTGATAAAAATAAATTTCTCTCTTTGAATATAATTATTATACAATCATAATTTATCTCGTTAGATAAAAATATTGATCACAAGAAAATATTCTCAAACTTATTGTGTTTACATCTTATTCAAACCAATTTAGCGATCATAATTTTTAAATCTATAATAACATATAAAGTGAATATGATAAGAAAAGAAACAAGAACAAAAGAAAAAAATAATATCAAATTTTAATAAGTAATGAAATATTATTTTTTTTTTATCGTTGGAAAGTAAATAATTAACAATTCATATGAAATCGTAAAATCACGTGAATTTCCTTGAGTTTATTTAATTATTATTGCTTAAGAGTATATGTGGTTTTGATTAGTCAAAATTGTCTAGTTGTCATTTATTTAATAAACAGTCTTACTACTAGGCATATAAGACCGTCTTATCAATACTCTCTCTTCCAAACAGTCATTAACAACGTTGAAACTTGAAATCTCTACGAAAACGGCCAAAGAATGACAGGCGACAAGTCACTGTTTAGGTTTGGTTTCAGATAAGTTTTTTAAGTGAAAACGAATTACTTATTTTAATCGTTTTCGCTTGCAACTGTGCCTAACTTCCCTATAATATGACGCCTTGTGCTGCACATTAGCTTCGGCCTACACGTGATGCTCGCCCCCTCTTTGTGAACGGTCATCCTTTTAATAGCTGTCTGTCCATCCAAAAACAGTCTCGGTTGTTATATTCATCTCCTTTTCTTGAAATATAACTATCTTGAAACTTCCCAGCCTGTCACGGAGTGAGGGTGGAGATTGGTGGTGGTGACTGATAATTGGTGGTGGAAAGTGGAAGCCCATGGCTTTGAATTTTCTCACCCCAACTGAAATCAAGTCCCTTTCTTTCTTGGACACTTCCAAGTCTTGTTACAACTTAGATCTCCTCAAACACCAAGGTAAACCTCCTGGATGGTTTCTTGATTTATCTGTTATTTTCTTTGTTTGAATTGTTCAATTATACTGTTGTTAAAGTTTATTACTTTGTTCTTTCGTTGTAATGGGAAGGAGGGTTATTGTGTTTTTCACTTACTATGTTGATAATGGGATTGATATGAAGGTAGTGGGTTACTTTTAGTCTTGGCCACTCATCATATTAAATGGAAAGAGTGCCATTATAAAGCTACTTGCTTTATTGCTTAGTTAAATACTATTATAGGAGAGAGCAAGAAAGTGCAATGTTTTGTCATCTTTACGAGTTTTCGTTTGTGAATTTTTTGAAATGAGTGGGCCCATGTGAATAAATTGATCCTTCAGGTGTGTTTGCTTTGAGAAAGAAGGATGGAACTACTACTGCAAAGAGAGTCCTGTGTTGTGCTCAGCCACCGCCCCCGGCTTGGCCAGGCAGGGCTGTTGTAGAGCCAGGTCGTAAAACTTGGGATGGTCCAAAGCCTATCTCAGTAGTTGGATCCACTGGCTCCATTGGAACCCAGGTGAGATATAAAACTTGTAAGCCTCCTTAAGGCCTACTTCTATATCTCTATATGCAGGCCCTTATGTGATCATTTTGTATTATTGGAAATTTGGAATGTCTTTGACCAAGCTTTCACTTTTAAGTAAATTTTTGTCTCCAAACATGTTTGGATATAACCTTTTCCTTACTTTTAAGTAAAACAGAATATTATTTTAAAAGTAATTTATACCTTGCCATCAAATCAGTTACTTTTTTCTAATCATAACCAATAAAAAATCTTTAGTTTACTTATCTTCTTGCAAGGACATTGTTTAAAGTCAGTAAAACATGCTCTCAGAGATTATATGGCTGATTCTCAATATGTCAGTCTCACATATTATCATTTTTGGATACGAGGCATTATCTGTGATTCCAAACTGAGTAAACTACAAGCTTCTGGTTAGGGTGAGATTCTTTGGTTGCTTACTAACTAAGTTTGTGCTGTGCAGACTTTGGACATAGTCGCTGAAAATCAGGATAAGTTTAGAGTTGTTGCACTTGCAGCTGGTTCAAATGTGACTCTTCTTGCTGATCAGGTCATTGATAATTAATTCATGATACAGCATAGATCTAGGAAATACTACATTTTTCTGATTCACGTATCTTGACTTCAGATGTCTCCAGATCGGTGCAAGGCCAAGTACTAATATATCTTCTGTGTTGTTTTTTCAATAATATAATTTTTTGGGGGCACAAAATTACCATATCATATGCAAGGTTTACCATGATAAATCAGGCTTCCATTTACCACATGTCCAAGTCATGTCTCTCCTAAAGTTGATAGCTTGTATGTCCTGAGCCCTGATACTAGGATGCTGCATATGAAAACCTAAACATGTGTCCATGATATATAGAGTTTGGATGTCTTTTCCCGTTGTCAGTCGTATCACATCAAATATCCCCATTTTTGTATTG
>CAVNYN010270547.1:0-30232 GCA_963692815.1 Nyctanthes arbor-tristis | reverse complement strand
TCCCTTATGGGCTTCACTCTATAAGAAATGGGGTTGTAGAGAGCATATGGAGAGGCAAAAATTTTTGAGGCAAAAACACTGAAAAAATCGTTACAGAGACCATTTTGAGAAGTAAAAATTAAGGATGAGCTGCTTTGCAAAATGCAAGTATATCTGTTTCTCTCACAGGTAGCCCACCACAATTGAAGGAGACACAAGAAATTTGAAGTTCCTCTCCCCTTCCTCATCTCTTTGACAATATGTTCCAATGGAAATCAGTGTAGAGGACAAGAAGACATGGAACTGTAATAGTAGCGGCATTCTTATTCGACACACACCGAAATTTGTAACAATCATAATGAAATAATGAAGCTCAAATCTGATTCATATTTGAATCAGATCTGATCTCACTCGTCCCTAATCAGAATTAATTTATTTGCTGTCAACCACACTCGGGTGTGGGTAGGGATTTTGGTGATGGCTAACGACGTTGAAGCTGAACACCCAAGCTGATTGTTTGGGTGACAAATTTCAAACACTTTTTCTCCATTTTGAGAATATAGCAGTTAGAGAGGAAAGGGTATTGTCGTCCAATCACCAGTCAAAAGTTTATATGAATGGAATTTTTTTGTCAAAGTTACATTTATGGTATTATCTTGTTATGGTTTAATATTACTAGTATTTTCTCTCTCTTTTTTTTTAACGGAGAAACTTATCTTTCATTAATTATAGAATCGTTTAATACATCAAATGTAAGCTGTCTAATAAACCACTCGGGAACCAAGTTCATAATACAAATATTAGAAGAGATTCTAACATGTCTTGCCACTTCATGTGCTACATCACTTGCTTGTCGAGGTGTAAAAGTAATAGTGAAATTGTCATGCCGATAAAGAGATCTTCGAATATCTTCAATAATTAACCCAAACTCCATGGCATTGTCCTCATATATATGGATTGCATCTACTACTACTTTTGCATCTAACTCGATTGTCACCGCTCAATAACCCAAGGATTACAACCACAAAATTACCTCACAAGCACCAATGGCTTTTGCGTACAGCCCAACTCCCTCAAACACTCGTGTGCAGCAAGCAAGAAAATCTCCATTCTCGTTTCTCAAAACAATGCGTCACATGACATTAAAATACACGTGTCATGAAGTGGCAAAGCTAAACATTTTAACTTGTGCAGACACATGCTAATTTACAAGAAACGTTATAAAACAAAATTATAATAATAGTTACTCCCTCCATCCACAAAAATATTCCCCTTTCATTTTTTGCATAGATTAAAAAAACTGTATTAATTTTATTGGAAATGTATAATTATATAATGTAATTTGCCTTTTGGTTTATTTAATATTTCACTCTACATCTTCTTTATTGTCGATTACCGTGCTTTAACACTCTTTAATAGTTTTATGAAACTCATGGGAGATAACGCGGGAGGTGTCACAATGGCACCTCCCACAAATGCTACACAATTTTTGCTAGCAATAATAAAACTTTAATTGTCTAGAAAGAAAAACAAAATGATTTAAATTTTCAAAACCATATACACGCTCATTCATCAATTATCCAAGCAAAGAACAAAAATAAAAAATCTTTAGATTCCAGGTTATATTCTGCAATATACCAGCTTTAATTGATGAGCTCTCAGCCTCTTGTCCCATCTAGCATACGAAATTCCAAAAATAACCTCCCGAGAGGAATTGGCTTCAGACCTTCAAGTGTTTAAGTACGTTTTAATTTGAAAAATAAATTGGATAATAGTGATGAAAAGAGAAATGACTTATTATGATTTTGGTACTTATTGTAATTTGTATAAATAAAAATTTAGGGTGGGAGTTCGGTAAGTTGGAAATACAGGAAGTCGGGAAATGCAATTGCGAATGAATGAAGCTTCAAGTCTCAACGTAAAAGCTGGGTAATGGATATTGCGTCTATTGACCACTGGTTCTAACTTGGGCTGATGAATTGTGCTATTTGAACAAAAAAAGATATAAAAATTTAAACAAAATTGACATATGGCATGATCGTGTTTTTCAACACATCACATTTTCATCAATAGTTATCATATATGCCACATTTTCATTTTGTCACACTTTTATCTACTCATTTGTCCAAATAGAATGATTCTTGGCTAATTGCTTTGTCAATTGGTTTTTTGACATGGCTAATTATATCTACACTGCTTTTCTTTTTCTTTCTTTTTTTTTAGCAGAATTAAACTTGTATATATAACCAAATCAAATTGGTATGTTAAGCATGGAAATGGGAGTGAGCTATTGAGAATTCAAAAGAATCAAGCGACCGACCTAAGACTCCCACTGCGTCCAGGAGTTCTTGAACATTTCAAAAGAATCTACACTGCTTATTTTATTAAACACACCACATAATTTAAACATTTATAATATTTGTTTCTTATAATGTTTAAACCCCTAAAAGTTTCTACTACATTTTTTGCATTTTTTGGTCGAACATTTTGATTTAATTATCCTCTCACATTCTTAATGATTAAATACATTTAAAAGATTTGTGTAACTTAAAATCATATGAAATACATAGTTGTGCAAAATTAGATATTACATTTTTGTATTTAAAAATTTTAAGCAATTCCCGCAATGAGAATTTTGGAATCAAGATATGGTTTGATACAAGATTTCATGATAATATCATGCTAAAAATAAAAATATGACAAAAATAAGTTAATCATTGAAGTATAAAGAATTAAAAATATAAAAGATGATGAGTATAATTAAAAGATTGTGTGATTAATAAAAGACGTGGTGTCAATATAACCACCATTTTGACCTTTCAGAATATTAAAATAAAAATTCACCTAATCATGTGACGGCACGTGCCTGCACGTCCTCCCCTCCCTCTACCTCTGGTGGCATACATCGATACAAGCTACAATGTGGGAGGTTGTGTTAATTTGACTCCCCGATGGGTGTTTTTTTCACCCTTCCCTCACGATACTACTTTGCTATCAGTAATCTAAAAGTATTTAGCTTTGCAAGGTGGTCCTTGATGATTCACAAAAGCTCTAGAAGTTTTTTAGACATTTTCATTTTTTTAAATGTATTTTACCAATCTTTGAATATATCAATTTTTACAATTTTGGTATAATGTAACATCACTCAATTAGTTACTAGTTTCATATTAGCACATTCAAAAAATAAATGGTCGAGTGACACTTTAAGTCCCATATAGCACTTTATAAATGGTTGAGCAACACTCAGTTATTACTAGGCTCACATAAGATGTCCATGTAGAAGTTCCATATGGCACTAAGGTGTAGAAAATGAAAAATATATGGTCGAACATCACTAACTTACAAGTTCCATATCCCTCAAGACGTATGGCAGGATTATAACACATCTTTTGTATTCCAAGAAAAGATTTTGATATTTGATTCTCTTTTTGAAAGTGACTTATAAAGAGAAATTATAAGTTAATGAAATGAGTAGTATAAATTTAATGTAAATTTGAAATTTGTAATTATAAATGAGTAGTTGTCAAATCAATAGTAGGTGATTTATAAAAAATTATGTTAAAAGAGGGCCAAGCAAGCACTATGTCCAAGCTCGCGACCTGAACTAAAACATGAAGCATTTTTAACATATACTTTAGCACGCTCAAGTTGAAATTTTGGTATTTTGATACTTAATCACCACTCACATTTTTTGAACTACGGTCTAAAGAGTACACGTTTGCAAATGATTTGCATTCGTTGTACTTGCCTTACTTTTTCATTACCTTTTCAAGAAACTGATATCATGTATTTTGATGATCGAGCCGTTAGACCAAAGCATCTTGAGACAAAAAAAAAAAGACTTTAATAAAATAAAATCAAAATTGATTATCTAACCACAACTGAAAACACAAAAACAAATCATTTTCTTTGTTCAAAGAGAATTAAACAATTTCATTAGCAACCATTCATGAAATCTGCAAGACCAGAAAACATTCATATAAGAGCATTATTATTACAAAAATCATTCTTACACAAATTAGTGTGCATCTCCCGATTTTCCAAAACCAAAACAAATATCGCAATAAAATCACTAATTCCGATCTTTGGAGCCATTATGCTATTCAAACGGCTGCTAAAACTCGGAACTCGACACCTAAATACTGACAGATCCAAAAGTTTTCTGATGAGGATATCCGGAGGGAAGGGGGGAAAAAAGGCGAATGAGATTTCAATTGACAGCAAGCGATTCAGAAATTGATACATGGATTAGAACCATGAAAAGGCCCCTGAACTTCATCGTAGTCCCAGCCAGCCTCAGATGCATCTTCAGAAGAGGAAAGGTTCTAGAGTATTCTGAAGAAGACTTTCTGGTTTGATATCTCAAAACTTTCACCATACCACATCAATGCATCATGATGACAGGCCCAATGTCAGCTTCTTTAGATTTGCCACCTTCAAATAATAGCAGGATATATCAGAAGGGGAAAAAATCCAGATGGTTAACATGAATTTTGTATGTTTGGATAAGTCTAATAGACAGTGTTGGACAGCTTTAAAAGATAAACCAAAAACTCATCCCTGTTCTTCAAATTGTCAAAGTACTGCTTAATATTTTACACCAAACAAAAGAAAATAAAGAATACAGACCTGGCATGGCACCAACTGATAGAGGCAGATTGTCTAATAGATTTATGCTCATCGGATTAGCCTGATTGAATGATGGGAAATAAGAACGGTCCAAAGTAGACATGGGATGATGCCATCTGCTTCCTGTTGTGTCTCCCGTAGATGGCAAGAAGTTCCCACATCAATGGCATAAGTGGAACATGAAAATTTCGGTGGCAGAAGAAGTGTTCCACACTTTGGAATCCATACCATAAAGCCTCCAACAGGTCACATCTTTCTGGCAAAGACTACGAGCTTGTTTGATTCTCATTATGAGGTCAAATTATAATGGGAAATTATAATGAGTTGAAACGAGTGGTGGAGTTTTAATTGAAATTTGAGATGTGTGGTGATTGTTGAGCAGTCGTCAAATCAAATCAGTAGTAAGTTAAATTATAATGGGAGAAAATAATGGGTCTCAAACAAACACTATAACAGAGTAGTTTCACTTGGAGGGGACCCAAACAAAGATCAACAGGAAACAAGGACTACAAGTTACCAGACAAACCATGTGAAACCATATATATTGTGCTGTAGGGAAACAAATTTTCAGTTCTAAGAAGCAGGTCTTACTTATTCAACTCTTAATATGTAGTTAGAGAACAGAAAGATTCAATAATACGAAATCAACAACGCAAAGGCACAACCCATGATGATTGAGGTCTAATTTGCCGAAGTGAAAATAATAGGGTCCTTTTGCACAATAACCTCAAACGTTAGGGTCCTTTTGCGCCAATTACCCACCAAAATAATAATAATAAAGGAAGCCACTGATGTTTTTGTTGAACTGCAGAGAAAACATGAATCATACGATAAACATACTATTATTAGAACAATTTATGTCCACAACATTTTTGGCTTATTAGGGTTATAGTCTAACGTTAAACACTTTATAAACAGTCACGTAATTGTTTTACAAAAAAATTGAATAATGTGAGCCATTTTCCGGGAACAATCAAAATGAAAATAAAAAAGTTAACACAATTAAAAATGCTAAAAAGAAAAAAAAATGGAATTTGAAATGAAGCCTCTTCAGTTCAGGTCTCCATGAATCTTCCACATGAAAATATACTCAGAAGAACGAAAGTATTCTTTTTACTCATCATCAGAGGCCCTTATGAACAACCAAACAAACAACCATAATGATCCAAAATAAAAGATTCCCACGAGATAAAAAAATGTTAACCTTCTCATTTTTCATCATTTCATTTCAAACTTGAATTTGGTCAAACAAATCACATCCACATGTCTTATGAGACCTACTGTATTACACCAATCCCGCAATCATACTCTTTCTTCTTTCAAGAAAAAAATAGAAAAAATGTGATGCCCAAGGTATTTTGTTAGCAAAATCATTAAATCATCAAAGGATGTGAAATTGCAAAATTAAATCTAAAAATGATTTGAGAATTCTAAAATCGCTAACTCATGCCGTTGACTTGGCAAAATTGCTGTTTGTATATGTCAGAAATATTCTATATTTAAATTTCTTTGTTATAGGTATTTTGGTGTTTTGGCTTATTAAGGTTTCAAGCCAAGGTTATGCACTTCATAAATAGTTGTGTCATAATTGTTTTGTAAAACAATGAATAACACGAGTCATTCTTATTATTCACGTTATCTTATTAAATCTTAACTCTTTTAAAAATATGGAGGAAAAATAAAGAACTAGAATCGAAGCCTCTTCAGTTCAGGTCTCCATGAATCTTCTACATGAAAATATCCTCAGAAGATGTATATTTTCTAATCATCATTAGAGGCCCCTATAACAAGAATGAAACTATTAATTTTGAAAGAACATAAAAACAAAAAACTGATTTTCTTTCTTCAGTTCAAGCCTCCATAATGATTTAACAATGAGATAAGATCGGAAGAGCACACAAAATCATCTTCGAAAAGTTGTGAAATTGCAAAATTAAACACAGAAAAACTTGAGAATTCTAAAATCAATATCTCATGCCGTTGGCTTTCGGCAAAATTGATGTTCGTGTAAATTGTATTTCATAGTTAGATTCTTTATTATAGGTATTTTTGGTACTTTTTTCTTATTAGGGCTACAGACAGTCTAGGGTTATGCACATTATAAATAGTCAAATCGTAACTGTATACCAACAAAAAAATTGAGCAATACAAGCCTTTTTTGTTTCACGTTCCTTTTTCCCCCCGGGAATCAAGAAGAAAAACAAAACTAATTGGAAGTGTCTCCTTGAATCTTCCACATGAAAATATCCTCAGAAGAATGAAAATATCCTTTTGTCATCATCACAGCACACACCCCCCAAAACAATCAAACCCACAAACCACATCTAGCATACATAACAATATCAAGAACAAAACTATTGGTTCTGAAAGAAAATAAAAACAAAACTCGTTCTCTCTTCATTTCAGGTCTCCATAATCAGGAGATTAAGGTCTTTTGATTAACATCGGCAACAGAAAGATGTGAAATTGCAGAATCAAACCTCAAAAACGACTTGATCTGAATTATAAAACACTAGATTAAGCCATCGACTTCCAGAGAATTGTTGTTCATATACATTAGAAGTCTTTTATATTTAGATTACTTCGTTATTATGTATTTTGGCATTTTGGCATATTAGGGTTTCAGCCTAGGGTCATGCACTTTATAAATAGTCACGTTGTAGTTGTTTTATAAAAAATTGAATATTACGAGCCCCTTTTTTGTTTCAAAATTTTCTTTCGGCAATCAAATAGAAAATCAAAACTTAAATAAAATGTGAAAAGAAAAAGGAATGAGAACCAAAGCCTCTTCAGTTCAGGTCTCCATGAATCTTCCGCATAAAGATATCCTCAGAAGAACGAAAGTATTCTTTTTAGTCATCATTAGAGGCCCCTAAAACAACAAAACAAACAAAAACCAGAACTGGCATACCTATCTATACCAAGAATGAAACTATTAATTTCGAAAAGGGGGAAAAAACAAACAATGATTCTCTCTTCTGTTCAGGTCTCCATAATGATTCTTCACTGAATACCTCTCAGGAGATAAAAGGTCTTTGTTTAACAGAATCATCATCAGAGAGGTGAAATTACAAAATTAAACCCAAAAAACAATTTGAGAGTTGTAAAATCATTAGCTCATGTTGTTAAGTTCCAACAAGACTAATGTGTGTTAACATTGGTCAAAATATGTGGGTAAAAGTGATTTGCCCTTTCCTATGTTTAAACACAAACACAATACTAGCAGGCCGTCTATATTGCAATAAAACACAAAACGGTTGTTCAATGAAATGTTTGGATAATAAATAGGTAGCAATAGTGGGCCCACAATGTATGGATAAAAAAAAATTTGGCCACATTAAGTTACAATGTGTACTATCTCAAACATACTTTGAACCAGATGAATCTTTATACATTTACCTCTTGCGGTCGCATAAGCCACGGATAGAGGTATCACAGTTCCGGCATTTCTATCCTTCTTGCTCTGTCTCCATCATTACAGGATATACACTTGATCCATCTGAAGCAACTTCTGCACACATATCCAGAAAGACAAATGATTAACGTTAGCTGACAGCAATTTGTTTAGGTCAGACAGTCAAGCATTCCTCACATGTTTGGTAACGAGGATTTATTAGCACTCAACAGCATGAAAGAACAAAGAGAAACTGAACTACCGCACACCAAACTTACCTTGGATGCTGTAAGAAGTCATGAAGTAGAAAAAAAATCTCTTAACTCCCAGATCTTCTATCACGATTCATATTGTTGATTTGTTAAGCATGATGACTTATAGAATGTCTTGAATAGCTTAATGTACAATTTAAGTTGCTGGTAATGAAACATAGTTCCTCAATCACCCCACCCCACCCTGAAACGAGGCAAGAAATAAATTGGTCTATGACAAGGACTTTATCAAGATATTCACAAACAAAGATACCTAACAGCCAACATCTGACCAATACTTTCCCTGGGCGGTATATTTTCCTGGGCACTTACTGAAGCTCTTAATATTCCAGTCACTTAATCTCAAAGTATATGTTCAGCACATTTTAGAAATCTCTTTACTATGCCTTAAGGAGGCCAGCTAATAAACTAAAGAAATACACAAGTTACAAAGAATCACATCAAGAAATCAAATTTACAGTTGAAAATGAAGAGAAATAAATTATTAATTAAATACTCCGATTCCACTAAGTTCATCAAACAATTAAAAAAAAGAAATAAAAAGAAAAAAGGGCATGCCCAAGCGACTAAACCAAGGCAATCTTCAAGGAAGTCTTAAAAATCCAACAAGAAAATCCCCTACCAAACATACCACAAAACTTCAAAATGCTCATTTAAGAAAAACCCTGAACAATGATAAACATTAATCGAGCAAACATACATTTCTCCTCCGAAATATACTGTGGTTGTGTTCGTCCTGACCTAACGTGAGAAGGGAGAAAGAGGAAGCGGATGAGGGACAACCCCGCGACATCAGTTTCCGTCATGACCACCCCCTGCAACTGCAAGCGGCTTTGGCTGTTAAGTTTATGCCTTAGGGTTTTATAAAGCATATGCCCTAGGGTTAGGGTTTAGAATAGAATGATGAGAGAGAGAGATATTAATTTTTGTGGGCTTCTCGAATATGGATCTCTTTTGTTGAATGGGAGAGAGAGAGAGTGACATTAATTTTTGTGGGCTTCTCGAGTATGGATCTCTTTTGTTGAATGGGCCTATTTTATTTCGTGACTATTCAAGTTAACTACCATTATAGTCTCTCAATTTACTCTTTAATTTTGAAACTATCACTGAACTTTAATTTATTACTTATTACTCGCTAAAGTTATAAACGTGTTACCCATTCATCAATAAACTTATAAAAGTGTTTATCATCCATCACTAAGACTAGGGGTGAGTGTCGGAACCGAAAAACTGAGAAACTGAACCGAACCGAACCGGATTTTTTGAGATTCCGGGTCGGTTGGTGGTCCGGCGCCAGCCAAACCGACTCGGACCGGTTTGGTCTGGGGGTTTAGCAGGCTAAACTAGCACCCGCGTAAACCGAACCGGATAGAACCGACTCGGTTAAACCCGTTAAAACCGAAACTTTTTTTTTAACATTTTTCAGTAATTCAGATAGGCAGAGATAAGCACGCTTACACACATTATCAAAATTCAAAATACTCAGTTTATACAATTCAAAAACAAAATCCTAATCTTAATTTGAAATCCTAATTTTGGAATCTCAATCTCAATTTTGAAATCCAAATCTCCCTTATTCCCTTCATTCCGCCACTGATGTTGTTCCAGTGCTCCCTTATTCCCTCCGCTGGTCCTTCTCTCCTTCTGTCCAGCTATTGCTGCTGCCCCTCCTTCGGCGCTGCTGCTATTTGAGAGCTGTTGCCGCCGCTGCTCTTCCGTTACTGGCTGCCGCTAAATACCGCCGCTGAGCATCCCTCTCTCTCTCTAAAGACGGCAGAGGGTCAGAGACTATCTATTAGGTTTTTGTTATTCTTTCCATTTGGGCTGTTTCATTTGGCCCAATTTTTAAGTTTCAACAAAAAAAAAGAAGAAGCCCAATATGGAAGCGCAAAACCGAAACCCTCGGTTTGGGTAGGGTCCATGGGCCGAGCAGGTTGGGTTCGGTTTGAAAAATCCCAAACTGACTTTGTATCGGGTCGGCTCGAACCTGATGCGCCTAACCCGATGCCCACCCCTAGCTAAGACGGAATCTGCTAGTTAAATTTAACGGAGGAGATGACGTGACTTAACAGTTTCACCACGTGGCAAGTAAAATACTTATAGGGTCATTGAACTATTTAAATTGTTATTGATTGGTCACTAAACTTACCTTTAAGTTATTACTTCATGTTACTAATTGGTTACTAAACCTACCATTTAAGTTACTAAATCATCATTAAACTTTGACTTGTTATCCGTTAATACCTAGATTTGCAAAAATTAATTTACAACTTGTCGTTCATTTCCAATCTAATATTAATTTTTTTCTTTTTTACAATATTACTGTTTTTTTACATATTAACCACATGTCATAAAATATCAGTGCTTTTTGCTCAAATAAATTTTTTTCAGATTTTTTTTTAGGTCAAAAATTGAATCTAATTCACAAATTTTGATTCTTAGGTCGAAAATCGATTCTAGTTCGTTTCCTACAACATTTTGTAACCAAAATTTTGAGCGACCAAAATTAATATTAGTTTTAGAAAAATTGATATTAATTTTGTAAACTATAATCAAATTTTGACCTAAGAAAAAAGTATAGTTGAGCAAGAAACACCGACATTTTGTGACATGTAATTAATATGCAAAAAAACAAAAATAACATTGTAAAAAAGAAAAAAATTAATATTAGTTTAGGAAACGAACACAAGTTATAAATTGATTTTTGCAAATTTAGGTATTAACGAGTAACATGTCAAAGTTCAATGATAGTTTAGTAACTTAAATGGTAAGTTTAATAACTAATTAGTAACACATTAAAGTTTGATGATGAATTAATAATTTAAAGGTAAGTTTAGTGACCAATCAATAACAACTTAAATAGTTTAATAATCATATACGTATTTCGCTTGTGGCTGAGCTGTTAAGCTACGTCATTTTACTGTTAAGCCACGTCATATCATCTTTTAAATTTAACAAACAGATTCTATCTTAGTGATGGATGAGAAACGTTTTTATAAGTTTAATGATGAATGGGTAACACGTTTATACGTTCAATGAATAATGAGTAATAAGTTGAACTTCAGTAATGATTTAGAAATAAAATGGTAAGTTGAGTGAGTAAAATGATATTTAACTCGTGACTATTATGTAAGTGAGATGCTTATTTATTTATTTTTTAATTTTTGAATACAAAAGAGAGGTTTTTTTTGGGGGGAGGGGGGAAGAGGGACAAGTAGCGTTTGAACTCGGGATATCTTGTTTGAAATGTGAGAACTTAATCACTACAATATTTTTTCAAACCACTAGTGAGATGCACTTTAGTCACAATGTTTGACAAGTTTGCGTTGTGATTGATATCCTTTTTTTTTCATTTTTTTTGCATTGTGATTGATATGACTAAATTCTATTGTAGAATAGAATTTTTATAAAACGTATTTTACAACCTATTGGTTCAATCTTCATTATCATTATTTCATTTTCAAGAATACAATGACTTCTACAATTTTGTTCACATACCCACTGTGGGGGTTACAACGCCTACTTCTGACGTGAGACACATATGGCTAGACGTGACGCACACATGACTTTCATGTCTGTTGGTTATATGTGTACTACGTCAGAAGTGGGAGGTGTAATATCGCCAACAGTGAGTGGATGAACCGGACTCATGACTTCTATAACTAATTAATTTATGTGTTATAATGAGTTAACAATTAAAACATCATCTAATAAGTCGTTGAATACCAAATATATACATGACAAAGAAATATTTTAATAGAACTATTACACAGTTTTATGTGGTATGAATGTACGATTTAATGAGGTGAAATCATCTCATCAAATGAGACTCTCTAGTCCCTCCTTAAATGAGGCTCCACCCAGGGCTGGACTTGAAGGTAGGCTGAACAGGCCAGCTAGCTTGGAGGGCCAAATCATGCTTCCGTTTTTTTTTTTTTGAAACCTGATTCTATTTTATTATAAATCCAAAATTCACTTATGACACAAAGTTCCAAGAACTCAGAAAGGTTGCAGCTTTCTATTTCTCTTTCCAATGCTATGTTTGACTTCACGATGTTTGTTTCTCTAACTGCCTTGTTAATTGTGAAGCCTATGTGATTTTTAGTTCTTTACTTTCTTTCTTTCTTTTTTTTTTTTATGTTTTTTCCTTTTCATTCTTGCTTAGTGAATTGTCTAACATTTCTTTGTTCACAAACTTGAGTTGTTACTTTTTGTAGTAACTATTGAATTGTTCCAACCCTTCTTCTTCTTTTTTTCTTTTTCCTTCTTTTTGTTTTTTTTCTCTTCTTGAGGAGGATTCCAACTCTATTTTTATAATCTAATATCAAAAAGAAATCGGTCACATGGTTAAAAAAAAAATTCAAATATCATAGGGGCCCATTTTTGAGATTCCGGTTAGGGCCCCTTTGAGTACAGGTCTGGCCCTGGCTCCACCCATGGGTGACCTGACCTCATTTGATGTACATTACTTGCAATAGGATGGCCGTCCTAACAAAGGGAAAAGATTCGACGACGTTTATGATATAATTGTGCAAATCATTCATACACAAACTTGTGACCATCCCTCTGAATCTTCCAATACTCACACAGACATCAAACATCTGTTCCCAGTTTCAAAGTCACTAACGCTATTCCGACTGATCGTTAAACCTAAGAACTCTGTGCACCACGCAAATACTCACAACAATGGAAGTTATAAACGGGGCATTTGTAATATGAGATTTCCTTGAGAGGAAGCAAGTGGCTAGACAGCAGACATGGTATTCCATGCACAAGAACTATGCTCACACCTTTGAGCAGAAGAAGTAGCACCACTGTCCATTTGCTTGCAGTCGCGGCTCAAATCCTCACCAAGTAATGGTCCAAATGCATCTTTCAACGGGGAATGTTCCCTTGTTGGGTCGTCGTTAGAAACAAAGCCAGTGGAAGCAAGCAAGAAATCAGGCCTGGAGAAGATGGTCAAATTTGATGTCTCTGAGTCGTGAAATTGCATTGGAACAGGCTCAACTACTTCGTCTTTAACTTTGCATCCTTCAAAACAACATCAGCACAGGAAGACAATTAGCAATTGCAAGAAACTATCCGTAACAGTTTTTCTAGAAAATATAAAATTCGCACCTGGCATGCTTTCAACTGATCGGGATTCATCCAACGGATTTCTACTGATGGGGGCATATTCACTAAATGGCAAACAAGAATGACCTAAAGAAGCGACTGGATCCCTGCATGACTTCAGGTGTGTCTCGTGAAGATCATGACATGAAGTATCCATTACACCATCAGGTATTACTGAAACATGAGAAGTTTGCTGGCAGGAACTGTTCCTTGAGTTTTTCATATTCTGTGATTCGTACAGCACATCGTCCAACAAGCCACTAGTTAGCGGGGAAATACTACAAGACTGGGCATTTTCAATTGGAGGGGTCCGGATCAAAGTATCAACACACTCAAGAGAAGGAAGTGGAGAAGAGGGTGGTTCCCAAGTATCTGTTTGACTTTGGAGTGAAGGGAGCTCTAGCTGCATTACCCATGCAGCTTCCGAGCTAGAGTTACCATTTAAAACGGAATGGCAACCGTGAATTGAACTCGAGGATCGTGGATAGTCAGAACTTGGGTTATTGTCATATGCAGATGGTAGTGCAAAAGATTGAGCAATCTGTACAGAACCATCGTTTACATATTGGATGCTTCCTGGGACAGCATCACAAAAATGGGTACTTAAACCGGGATATAAAGATTCGGTACCTCGAAAACGCTTTGATGGGTAGAATGTTGACGCTGTGGACTTGTCAGTGTAAGAAGGATTGAGTCCCTGCTCTAGCAGGCTACTTGAGGGAATATCAGGCAAGCTTGTCGGAGGAATATCAAGAAGTGTAGGCGTATATAACTGCTGACTGAGTTCCAAATTTTTGAATTCCACAGCTGGGATTTCAAAGTTATTAATTGGTGAGAAGTCATGACATTGTGCATTGCCAGATGAGAAAGTACCCAAGTCCTCATTTCGTTGGTTCTCACTTAATGCTTGCATACATATTTCTGGAGGATAGATGGGTAAACCAGCACGTTGTCTTCTTTTGATTCTAGTGTTCCAGTAGTTTTTTATCTCATTATCTGTACGGCCAGGCAACTGCAGGAAAAATATGAGGGAAAAAAATGAGAAAATGTAGATACAGCCAGCGTTGCATAAACCTATAACTCTTATAGGTTTTAAAAGTACAGATTACTAAAGAATATACCAGATGTGTACGAGAGGAACCATTCCGTTAGAAAAACACGTGACCATGGTCCATGCATAGTTTTTTATTTATAAGCACTGTTGATAAAGCATAGCAGGGGGGATTTCTAACCATGGATTTTGAGTTCAAACTTTAGAGATAGAAATGTAACACAAAAAGTAAATTCCACCGATGTCACAAACATACATCACCATATTGGAAATGACAAGCTAAACATTTTCTAAATATGAAAAGAGTTTTACAGATCCACCTACACACATTCTAGGATAAGATATTGTTTGATTAAAAATATTAATTCTTGTGTACACGGCATTGACAATAGCACTTTATGCTTGGCAATGCTGTAAGATGTAGAAGGAACTGAAAGATGGCAAAAAGAACTCATAGAGATCAGATGTGGAGGCCAGACGTGTTAATAGCACTAACGAATCTTAACATCAAAATGAAATGAAAACTAAAGGCTGACTTCAGAGACGATCAACATTAAACTTAACCATGAATTCTTTACACCATATCCAATGTTCAAATATCACGAGTGATGAGACTGGTGACCTGGTCCAGATACTACCACTTAAATATATAATGCTTAAGAAGGACATATCTGGCATATACTATCAATGAAACTTAAAGGGAAACTGAGCTAAGAGTGAGATGCATACCTCAGCTGCCATTCGAGCCCATTTGTTTCCCATTTTAGCATGAAGTTCAATGATTCGGCATTCTTCATTGGGAGTAAATGCACCTTTCTTCAAATCTGGTCTCAGGTGGTTTGCCCACCTCAAGCGACAACTTTTCCCACAGCGGGCAAGGCCTGAGTGCTTCTGGACAGCATTCCAGTTCCCCTCTCCATTCTTACTAACATATTCAACTAAAATCGCATCTTCTGCAGATGTCCAGGGACCTTTCTTTAATGGACCATTCTCTCCAGAGTTACCTCCACTACTAGCTTCCTCAGCAGATGGTGGATCTGCACTCTTCTTGGAAACCATCCTTTCCTCGGTTTCACTTGTCCTGTTCATCTCCTAAATTGTTGATAACCAAGACTGTTACATAGAACTGCAAGTAGGAAAGTAAACTGATATAGATCTATGAAACAAAAGTGAAATGTAATATAAAATGGGCGAACTTGTTTCTCGAGAAAGAGTGGTATTCTCTCTTAGTATGTTGGCAAAACACAGACAAAATTGAGAAAGCCAAATCTCAAAAAGCAACTTGGGAAAAAATACTTGTAGAGCATCCTTGCAGTTATAAAGTATTAAAGAAAAACAGAACGTGATGATACTTAGATATGCATTCATCTATTTTGTCGTCTACCCAGAGCAAAGGAAACAAACTTTCATTTCTCTGAAGCACAATATCATAAATTCTTATGACTCAATCTTACTACAAAAGTGTCCGTGTTAAGAAACTGCCAACAGGAGAATGGAACGAGTCACAACAACTGGTACCTTCCAAATATGACGTCCTGAGTACCAAATATTCAACGCATGCCTCTACATATATTTCAGCAACAGTTGGATAGCAGGAAATCTAATAAAGATTTGGAGCAACCAATAACATAGAGAAACAAGCAACATTTTTTAATAAACTTGACAAATTAATGCCCATGTTTGGGATTTATTATAATCTGTTGAATCAATCTTAACTGAACACATTGTAGGGCCTACAACTAGTAACACTTTATATTGAAAATTCCACAAAATACCCACCACTCCTTCCTAGCAAAAAAAACATAATTTTTGGAACTGTAATCTATCCCAAACAAGAAAGTGTGTAGCAAGGGTAACCGTAACCGTTCTACTAACAAGAAGAAAGTGTAGAGACATTTTTCTTGTACTCCTGGACACTCCAAGTTATGAAAAAACCCACCAACAATTTTGCAGAACCACTGAGCTATACTTTAATTGTATGATAATAACTTTGCAAGCAATATGCGGAAAGATGACAGCTTCAACAAAATTAGATTACTCCTATTTATCGGACTATACAAACTCATCTTAAAATTTTCCAGCCATCTTTAAATAAATCAGTAACATTCACTGAGCAGCAAATTATTGAAATGAAGCACAAATTAACCAGACCACCAAGCAACAGGTTGTGCAGTTCTTACGTCCCACTTTCCAAGATGTAAATGCACGGAACAATATAAATCTGTCCCGTATCTTTGGAAAAACACGGAAAGCCATGTGATACTCCATTTACAAAAGATAGCAGGCATTTTTTATGATTCATGTACATAATAAAGGCATTAACTAGAACTCAAGGAACCAATCATTTCAAATAATTATCTTCAATATCACACGGATACTACCTCAATGGAGAAGACTGTTACAAGAATCTGCAATTGCTCTCTTGCTGAAGCATATGACCAGTTCCTCCAAAATTCAGCAATTAGTATTTCAATCACAGAAAATATTTATTAGAAGAAACTCCTCAAAACACAAAAAAGGAGAAATCAAAATTGGAGACCAAAAAGAGCTTTAAATGCAAATCTGAAACCAAAATTATACTTGTAGTCGCAATTAGATCACGACCCAGCTGAAGATTTTCAAAAGGGTATTCAAGATTAGAACACTGTCAATAAAAAAAAAAATAGAACTCAGTACTTTCTTTGAAATTTGATCAGAAAACCTGAAATGAAAATGACTTTTTATTTAATCCCAGAAACCCTACTGCAAATTGCAATCAGAGAAGAAAATGTGAATATTGAACCAAGATCCACTTATTGCTAGATAATTTTTATTATGAAATAGGTGCAGAGAGAGAGAGAGAGAGAGAGAGAGAGAGAGAGAGGTGGCAGCTTGACTTGTGCAGATAAAATTTGATAAAAAGAAAGCTAGAATAGAGGATTAGATGACAAAACGAGAGACGGAGAGAATAGATGAGAGATTTGAGGGTTGAGTACCACTTCATTGTTGGATTCATTAGCAAATGACATACACACCGTAATTCCCTACAACCTTCTGCATGTCTTCTTGATTTAATTAGGTGTCTCAATTTCACACTTTCTCCCTTCTTATTATTCCTTCCTCTTGAATCCGGCCATTTGCAGAATTCTAGCTAAGATATATATATATATATATATGTGTGATATATATGTGAACGATTATTTATGGCAGAACAAAGATTGGAAGTTCCACTGGGTAAGTGATACCCGGATTACACATTAGAGAGATCATTGGCAGGAAAAAGTACAAATTTTGAAGCCAACAGCACAACTTCCATTCATATCACCCATTGGTACCCCAAAATGAAAATTTCATGTTATTATTATTGTTTTATAGATCACAAAATAAATAACCCTGTACGTTTCTAAATAAAAAATTTCTAACACTCATATGAGTGTTATTATGGCACCCAACACTATGTGACTACATGTATTCGTGGAAACATGTAAATTAACTAAAAAAAAAAGCGATGTTTCTGTGAATAGACGTATAATATATTTTAATTATACTTTTAACAAAATTTATTTAATGTTCCTAATTATTATAATAATATTATAATAATAATAAAACAGTTAAAATAATTTCTGAAGATTTAGAAAACCTAATTAAAAAGTGACAAGAAAACCTAATTAAAAAATTAAAAGATTTAAATTTGGATAACAATAAAAAAAGCTAGTAAGAATTAAAAGAAAGTGGTATACATAATGGATAAACTGATTGTAGCAAGTACTAGTAAAGTAAAACGAAATCCCCTAATGAGAGTATTAGGCAAAAGAATAGAGTTAGAATTAAGAATAAAAACTTTAATAGATGTAGAAGATCATATATAGAAATTTTAACAAAATATAATATCATAATAATAAGTTTTTTTTTTGACAGGATAATAATAACTTAAAACTTATAAAGTCAATAAAAATATATAGAAGATAAAATATTTTTAGCATGTCACAAATATTTCAGCATTATAAAAAAAAGATGTGGAGACCACCTAGTTATTATTATATATATATATATATGTTTTTTTTGAGAAAAAGAACCCACTTGTGCATTCATAATTCTTACCATTTTTATAACTACGGCCTCTAGAACGTGATTATCATAGAAAAATTTTAAAGACTAATGGAAATTGGTCATAAATGATGTGGTTTAATTGAATAATTGCTAAACAAATATTATATTAGGTGCCAAGTTTTTATTTTAGCGTGGGCATCACTTTATAGTTTATATTATTAGAATAGAATTGCTTTTTGCTAGCTATGTTTTGGCGACTAAAGTAATAGCTTGATTTAGACTTGGGAACATGATATAGTCTAATATGAAATTTGAAAGTGAAGCAGTATATATAATTAAAATTAAAAAGAGAAAAATCATATAATAAGGGTGAATATATATATAATTCTATAAATATCGTGCCTTCAATTACTCTAACTATATCTTTTTCTTGGTTTCATCCTCCGAGTCTTTTTTTCCCCTCTGCAACTCTTCCATTAAACTTTCCTCGTTCCAGTCTTTTTAACCCTAAGAACTCATCCAAAACTCAATAGCCTTTACTAGCTCTATCAATATTAGATAAGATCATCATTTAATATAACATATATTTTGTAGCTATAGTGATAGTGCATTTCAAAATGCTAAGAATGGTGAAAGACATTACACAAAATTTCTTTGGTATGATTTGCAAGAGCAAACGTGGTTTTTAGTCATGTTTGTCTACACAATTATAGGGTTATTTTTCTCTTTGGATCTTCATGTAAGTTTTTGACACGAAACTGGAAAACTAGTGGATGATTTGAGTGCAATATTGAGATTATGTTCAAACTCACAACTATGACATGATCCTTGTAATGAGCAGATAAAATTATTATGAGACATTTGTGCAATTAGTGTGAGAGGGAAATAAGTGCAACAAGTTATTGGTGACATGCTAAACTTACAAAAATAGTCTAGTGTTATATGTATGATGTCATATAACTATGTAACTTGCATTAAAACACACCACACGGTTTATAGTTTACCTTGTGACGTATAGTGTCATATATCTAGTGCTACATCGAGACTAACTAAATTTATGGCTTCAAAAAATATATATTTAATCTCATTTGTATAAATTTTGTAGAAGTAAAAACTACATTACAACTTCAAGATTGGAAATGACTGTGAAGCTAGGTGGGTGCGGGGTGCGGGGTACGTGTCCCTGACTACCAACGGGATAGAAATCGTACACCGTCACCATTTCCGTCCGAGAAATAATATTTGTACACACAAGGTGTACAACTTTTGTACACACCTTCTTGTATTTACGTAAATATCCTTTTGCCCTATATTCCTTGAAATCACAACTTTTAGAAAGCGTGGGGAAAATTCAGAGGTGTATGTGCAAAAATGGTACACCTTATGTGTACAAATAGCACTTCTCATTCCCGTCCCGTCCCGTCCCAGTCTTTTTGTTTTGCTCAAGCGGGGAAATGAATTCTTCCCCATTCTGGGTGGTGCATTTTTGCTCCAACATAGAGCAATTCATTCACTCACATAAGAAAACTCTTTTTAAGTGTCAAATATGGACACACTGCCCTACAGAGAACGAAGAGTCAAATAATTAAGCAACAAGAGTACATCCAGGGTGCCTTGTGAACCTCCAAAAGATTGAAAAATCTTGATTACAAAATAGAAAAAAAGACCAATGAAATAACGAGTAATGAAAAATAAGACATTATTGATTGTAACATACAACACGCTATTGCGTCCATATCCATATCTAATATGGGACAACACATAAAACTCGACCAGTACAAAATGACAAGAATATTCACGTCAAAACTCGGCCACTTGAGTACGGTCAAATTAGAATCCGGTCGGACCCCCTAGAGGAAGAAGAGCCAACATTACAGGACCTTCAGCTCCTTCTTCCACTGTCATTGACCCGGTGTGCCAATTGATATCTGTATTGACATATACAGGATGCTCACAGTTGATGCACATTTGTGGGTACCTTTTTGCCAGAATTCTAGTGTATGCATTCAGTGTGGCTTTTGATATGCTGTAGGCTGGTAGCATCTTTTGCCATCCATTTATTTCCAATGCATCTTCTTTCAAATCATGCAAAAATTTTTGCAAAATCTTGTCAATTTTTTCTTCAGTTAGTGTGTTAATGTCTCCAAGTTCTTTTCTGGTCTCCTCATTAGGGATCCTCTGCATCAGAACAACTGGAAAGTATCAGCTCACCTTCTTTTGCTTGGAGATTTCGACACTACTAATGACCACCTACTTTTGGTACAAGTGGGATATCCTTGTCAAGGGCTTAGGATAAGAATTTGAATCTCTTTTTGTGTGTGTCTGTGTATTGGGGGTGGGGTGGGGTGGGGTGGTTCAATTCACTCTCAGGTCAGGGAAGAATTTGATCTGCTTACTTTTAATTCACTCCTTAGGGAAGAAACATTTACTATCCTTGCTCCAGAGGGTGAAAGCTGTAGCAGAGGAAGAAGAGCTTCAGTTACATTCTTGACGCCGTAGTAATTAGTATCTAAACATTCTTTTGCTTTCTCGTAAGTTGTTTTCATCACATCCTGAACCAAGTTTACTGCCTTTCCTGCCAACTGCAATGGATAAGATACAAATATTATCAGGATACAGTAGTATAGCCTAAAAGATTAAATGATTTAGCCATTAAAGTGGGAACAAATTTACACTAGTCAGTCTTTGGAAACTCCGGCCGTCTACCTATCGGCTATATTTTTTTAGCTGGTAAAATGAGAATGCCTTGCCAGCTCTGTCATCATGTCAATCCATATTCCTAAGCTTAAAAGCTTTAAGTGGTATATTCAAATTGAACCATTGAGGGACAACTAGAAAGGTTGTGTCCAGTGAAGTACCAAAAAGTCTTACCCAATCTGCAGGGTCTATATTTTTGGCCCTGAGACCATCTTCATCAACTACAACTCCAGAAGCTCCAGCATTGTTTACCTGCAGAGATTTATTATCAGTAGCTTAAGAAGAGACTGTAGTATAAAAAATTGGTAGCTCTGAGAAAAATCATAGCACTCACCAAAACATCAAATCTTCCAAATTGTGCTTTTATGAACTTTGCCAATGATTCTATGCTCTGTGTGTCTTGAACATCAAGCTGATGGAAAACTACATTTGACAAACCTGATTCTTGAAGCAGAGATGTCGCCGCTTTACCCCGGTCCTCATTCCGGGCCGTAAGAATAACAGTCAAGCCTGCTCTTGCAAGCTGCCGGACAGTTTCCAATCCGATGCCCTTATTAGCGCCAGTAACCACCGCATATCTATCAATTGCAAGTGACATCAAGAAATGATTAAGAGAAACCTTAGACTTAGTGTCCAAATGCATTGAACCTAATCACAAGGTCTAACCAATAACATCTAGCATTTGTTGTACAGTTTTTAAAATTTCAATTTTGAAAATGCTCAACGGATTGGGGCTTGTGATCCATCAACTTCCATAGCTGCAAATTTTTTACTGCTGCAGGGATTCTCACTTGCCAAGCTATATCTGATTAAAGCAAATTAACTGGATTTATAAGAATTTTTGTTTCAGAAATGATGTCGAACAGTCAAATAAAAAATGCTTTGATTGCTTCTCGTGTCTTGTCCTCTTTCGAAACCAAATCATGGGATAAGATGCCATTGTCTTTTTTGCTTTTAAAAAATGATTGAAAATTCAGATTTCTACTAGGCAAGTTTTTAGCAATACATGACAGAAGCGTCGGCATGCTAAACATGAAGATGCCAAGAATAATACTTCTTGGTCTGATCAGATCATGAAATGGAGCCAAACGTGGAGTGAGGTGTGTGGGTGTGGGTGGTAGTGGTGGGGTGCATACCTCGGGTAGGAAACTGGAGACAGAGTTCGGGCTGACAGGGAAGACTGAAACGAGTTGATGGATAGTGGAATACGGTTTGGTGGCGGCTGATGCAAGGAATTTTGTCAAGTGGGGAGAAAATGATGGGTCAAAGTTTTGGATGTTCCTATTGGAGCCATTTGGCAAATGTCTTGTTGGTTTGTTATGTGGGTGGCAGTAATGGACCATAGCTTGTAGCCTTGTATTAAGGAAGCGTTGCGCGTTGAATGCTTATAGTGAGATTGAATTATAATGAGAGGAGAAAGGAACATACTTGTAAGAATAGACAGATTACAATTTCGTACTTTTTAGACATGTACGGAAGAAACTCTCCTATATAGTCGACAATTATATACATACGAAAATTTTGTGTCACCTATGCTAACATGCATACATGTGCCTACATGAGACGATAATATTATAGCGACACTTATTGTGAGAGGTAGAAAACTACTTCATATAAATATTTATATGATATTTGCCAACACAATTCAGTTATGGCACCTTTAAGGACATGTAGGTTCATGAATGAAAGTTTTCAATCTGTCATACAATTTAGTTATGACACGTACCTGGTCATATATATAGGTGTATAGTTGCATGTCAAATGTCATAGAATATTGGTTTTAAATTATTTGAGATGACACACCATAATTTTTATTTTAATACTTTTTCAGCAATTCATCATAGTTTGTGCCTTCCCTTCTAAGAGCATCTCCAATGCGTCCGGTCTTTGGTGGAAGTCTTTCAGGAGAGAGATACACACAAATATTTTAAACGACCCCACATGTTTCCTATTTTATTTTAATTTCTTTTTTCTTTTAATCACTTTTCTCTCATTTACACCACTTATTCCTCATTTTTCCTCCCTCGTATCTCGTGTAACGTCTAAATTTGAACATTCATTCAAGACTTTACCACTATTATTTTATCATTATTTTTGAATTTCTATCTATCTCTCTCATCTTTTTCACTTTTCCCCCCTTTTTTTCCTACACCTCTTTCCACAAACATTCAATTAAAATTATCAACTTCTCTCATTTTCTCTCTCTTTTTTGAATCATGGTGAAGGACATCATGCATTGAAGATGCTCTAAAGCCTGAACACTTGGTTCATTGACTAAAAACAAGTTTTGCGTAAAAGTAAAAGATTGTGACTTTGATCCGTCACAATAATAGGGTTGAAACCTACTTGCTATGTTTTCAGTAGATTGGGGACTAAAATAGTAATTTTGTCACGCATGTGTGATCAAGTATAACGCACTAAAAACACTTACCAAGTGCGGGCCACATTCACAAGAAGTTGTATTAGCTCCAT
The DNA here is from genome assembly GCA_963692815.1 of Nyctanthes arbor-tristis. NCBI lineage: Eukaryota > Viridiplantae > Streptophyta > Magnoliopsida > Lamiales > Oleaceae > Nyctanthes > Nyctanthes arbor-tristis. The sequence goes on along the minus strand of CAVNYN010270547.1, from coordinate 6,594 downwards.
TTCAATTCCAGCCGTTGGATCTATATTGAACGGTTGAAAAGCTGGCGTCCACTTAGGTCATTTGGAATCTCTGCTGCACCATTCCTTCTCTCTTTTCGCCCCCCACAATCTCTCTCCCCCCGCCCCCGGTCTCCGCTGCAATCTCGCCGGTGCCGGCGTAAATGTAAAAGCTGCATAAACGCCGTTGTTCAATCCCTTGCAGAGAACTGCGGAAAAACCCTAGAGGTTATTATCAAAATTTTGGGAACGCCGTCGTTTTACTCTCCGAGGCAGGTCTCTCTCTCTCTCTCTCTCCCCCCAATATTTATATAAATTTCTACATGCAGAAGTATATGTGAGCATATGTGTATTAGACATGTTATTATTAGTTGATAACATTATTGGTTTAGTTATCACTATGCTTCTGAGCTCACTTGTATACGATAGTCAATTCTTATGAAGTAACTTCAAGTTTTTTGGCGAATGCTAATATGAGCCTTGTTTAATTTTTATGTTAACGTGAATAGGGTTAATTATATGTATTTTTATTTCTTTCAATTTGAGAATATTGAAATGAAATGATTGTGTATTGAAGAATTTGAGATAGTTAAAGGAAGCCCTAGATAACTTATACTTCCTATGTTTTCATCCGTCCCACAAACATAGACCACTTGCTATATTGAGCTTGTATTTAATTTTTGTTTTCAATGTTTGCCCCTAGTTAATTAGCCACTTAAACTAGCTAGGTATGAAAATATTGGGAAAAACGAGTCAAGCAATTTACTCTATTCAATGTTGGCACTTGCAACCGCTGTAGCCAGGAATTAAAAAAAAAAGTCATTTATATAAATATAAAATATTAATTTTTCAAAAAAATTAAACAAAGTCAAGTAGTATATGTAGATGCTCATAAGTCAATTTCGACTAGAGATGTTTGAACACTTATTTTCTTTACTTTGTGAACAGATGCACATTCTATTTTGTGAGTAAATTATAGTAGTATACATAGTAGAAAAAGTCTTACACCAGATGTCTCACACCTTTATGGTACCAGATAGATGATTTGGTATAATATTAGTCTATCTGCAATTGATGTGATTTGTGGGGTTAATGATGTGTTCATAATATGATGCCACATCACCGTTTGATACGATTATGATACTAAGTGTTAGATCATTTCTAGTATGCATAGATGCTCAAAGTCAATTTTGAGTGATTGAAAAGTTAAACTAGAGTTAATAGAATATAAGAAGCAAAAAATACTCGATTAACCTAAGAGAGAGGAACACGAATGTATAGCAATTGAAATTTGAAGCTTAAGAATTGAAGTTTGAAGAGATTGTTAAAGTTTGAATTGAAGAGCGCATAGGGAGGGTGAGAGATATCCAAGAGAAGAGAATGTGAAACTTTTGTGAGAATTGAAATCTAAATATTCCCACATCGAAATTGGAAGAGTAAAGAATTTGGGAAATGCTCTATAAAATGGCCAATTCACAACTAAAATTCAAACTTGGGGAGGTGGGGCCCCCAGCTCCCAAAACTTTATACCCCGAGGCCAAACAGTTAAAAAAGTTCTTTTTCCTACTTTTGTTAAGGGCTTTGGTCCAGAATTGGGGGTAGCCAAGGGCCAGGGAGGCCCTCCCTTGGCTCCATCCCTGCAACTGGCCCTTCACATTCCACCTTGACATTAATCCCTCCCGCTTTGTTCATTGGAATTGATTGTAGATCATTAATTAGGCAAAAGGGCTAAAATGGAAAAATACTTGTAAAATGAAATGATCCAACCACATTACCCTCCATTTCTTAATCTGTGACAAAATGCCTACCGTCCTATATTTGTGGGACGGAGGAAGTAACATGGATAGGAAAACTACCGTTATTTGTCTTGAAGTTTCTGAAAATGCTCCAGAAATCAAAGGTTTTTGTTTTTTGAATTTCATAATTATAATTTGATACTTTTTTGGGGAGCAATGGTGTATTTCCTTGAACTTTAGGTTGGTTCACATGTTATTGCTTGGAATCTTAGATTATGTGAATTCTTATCAAGAACTTTTTGATTGTTCAGATTGCTCCAGATTATATCAGAGTGAAAATCTAGCACTGAATTGGTGACTGCTAAATGCCACACATCATGATGCACAGAAATGCTATACATTGGTTTTGACATTTTGTAAGCAAGAGTAGTTGCTGCGTGAATGTGGCAGTGACCATTATGGAAGACAGGACCATGGGGCACCGTGGGGGTATCACAGATGATGGTGATGATGATTCCAATGAGGGTGGGGACATAAATGCTTACAGAGACTCTGTGGAACAGGATGGGGTTGAGATAGTTCCTGAGCCTCATGTCGGAATGGAGTTTGAATCTGTGGATACTGCAAAGATGTTTTATGATGACTACGCTAGGCACCTGGGGTTTGGCACTCGTGTCATTCAGAATACTCGGTCGAAAACTGAAAGGATGGTTACTTACCGCGAAATCTTATGTTCCCAAGGTGGGTTAAAAAGAAAATCTGGTGATACCTGTGCAGCAATGCTTAAAATAGAGTTAAAGGATCGCGGCAAATGGGTTGTGACGAAATTTGTCAAGGAACACAATCACTCGACCATAAGTCCTAGTACAATAAATTATCTGAAAACACGGAGACATTTTACTTCCACCACAGATAATCTAGCAGAAACTCACCAAGGTTCGGCTGGAGTACCTAGTGGTACGATGTACGTGTCAGTAGATGGAAACCGTGTTTCTACAGAAATCAGCCGTGGGGATAAGAATAGGCCTCCAGAATTAAATTTTACAGTGAAGGACACTGGTTCATTGTGCTATTCTGCTGGACATCCCAGTCGGAAAAGGACATTAGGTAGAGATGCCCAGAACCTCCTCGATTATTTTAAGAAAATGCAGGCCGAGAACCCAGGGTTTTACTATGCCATACAACTTGATGAGGGTAATCGCATGGCTAATGCATTTTGGGCTGATGCTAGATCGAGAACGGCCTACAGTCATTTTGGCGACAGTATTACACTGGACACGATGTACAGAGTACATCATTATAAAGTACCATTTGTGCCTTTAACAGGCGTGAACCATCATGGTCAGACAATTTTGTTTGGCTGTGCGCTGCTACTGGATGAATCCGAGGCTACATTTGTGTGGCTCTTTAAAACATTTCGAGCTGCCATGAATGATTGCCCCCCGGTTTCCATAACTACCGATCAAGACCGAGTCATACAAGTAGCTGTCAACCAGGTGTTTCCAGAAGCCCGCCATTGTATAAGCAAGTGGCATGTGTTAAGAGAAGGCCAAGAAAGAATGGCCCATGTCTGTCTTTCACATCCCAATTTTCAGTTGGACTTGTATAACTGTATTAATACAACTGAAACAATTGAGGAATTCGAAACATTTTGGGCATCAATCCTTGATAAATACGATGTACACGGAAATGAGTGGCTTCAGTCAATATATAATGCTCGAACACAATGGGTACCTGTTTATTTCCGAGACTCTTTTTTTGCAGACATTTCCCTTGGCCAGGGTTTTGAGAGTTCATTTTTTGATGGTTTCGTGAATCAACAGACGACTTTACCAATGTTCTTTAGGCAGTATGAAAGAGCTTTGGAGAACTCATTTGAGAGGGAAATAGAGGCTGATTTTGATACTATATGCACTAGTCCAGTGCTGAGGACGCCTTCACCAATGGAAAAACAGGCAGCAAATCTGTATACAAAGAGAATCTTTTCAAAATTTCAACAAGAATTAGTGGAGACTTTTGCATATACTGCAAACAGGATCGATGGTGATGGGGCCAACAGTACATACCGGGTTGCAAAATTTGAGGATGACCACAAAGCCTATATTGTCATTCTGAATTTTCCAGAATTGAAAGCAAACTGTAGCTGTCAGATGTTTGAATATTCTGGTGTCCTTTGTAGACATATATTGACAGTATTTACTGTAACAAATGTCCTTACACTAACGTCCCATTACATCTTAAAGCGATGGACTAGGAATGCAAAAAGTGTAGTTGTATCTGAAGAGCGTGGTGAACTGCGAGGTAACGAGACGCTGACTACACGGTACAACAATTTATGCAAGGAAGCAATTAGGTTTGCTGAGGAAGGAGCTATAGCTGCAGAGACATACAATGTGGCTCTTGGAGCTCTTAGAGAAGGGATGAAGAAAGCAGCTGCTATCAAGAGAAGTGTAGCAAAAGTTGCATCTCCTAGCTCTCGGGTTACTGGAGTGGCTTGTGATGATTGGAGGACTTCAACATCAGGTCTGGAGTTGACCCCTTTGCTGTGGCCACGACAGGATGAAATGATAAGGCGCTTCAATCTTAATGATGCTGATATTGCTGGTCAACCTGTGTCTGATGTAAATTTCCCGCATATGGCTCCAGTCTCTCTTGAACGAGACGATAATCATGCTGATAGTATGGTAGTGGATTTCTTTCTTCACAGCTCTTGGTTAGTTAAAGAATTTTCATTTGATGATTGGATAGTAAGCTTAGATGTAGTTTTTTCTTTACTCTTGTTCATAGGTCCCTCTTCCTTGTTTGAAGTCAATGACTTGGGTAATGGAGAATAAAAGTTCAGCTCCCGCAAATAGAGTAGCTGTAATAAACCTCAAGGTATGTAAGCCAAATCATATATTTTCTATCTTAATTTTACGATGTATGAATTTTTATTTTTTTTTAATTTTAAAATACAAGGGGATATAGGGGAGGGGTGACTGAGGTTTGAACCTGGGACCTCCTGCCTGGAACCACAATTTTATGATGTATGATTCAATTAAGCATTTGGTCATTTAATTGTTTTACACTTTCTACTATTTTTTTCAGTATTCTACTTGCTGTTCTTGTATTCCTAACAAAATTCAAAATGACTCATAATTAGCATGTTGCTTAGCAGTTTAAGGTGGGATTATGGGTGGCTAAAGATATTATCATTTGATGACGTGAAACCTAGAGAGTTAATAGCTGAGACCAGATATGTTGAATCTAATAATGTGCTCTAATATTCTCAATTTATGGATTTACTAACATACTTGAATCCTGTGTTTATTACTAGTAAATTTTCTGCTTGCAGTTGCAAGATTACAGTAGGACTCCAGCAGGAGAATCAGAAGTTAAGTTTTCACTTTCCAGGGTCACATTAGAGCCCATGTTGAGGTCTATGGCCTACATCAGTGAACAACTTTCTACCCCGGCCAATAAGGTTGCTGTAATCAATTTGAAGGTGCGTAATTCTTAAATTATTCAGGCTTCAGTTAATTTTAGTTAGTGCAGACTAACTAATGGTATCTTTAGAGGGCTTTTGAATTTATTAATTTAAGTTGTCATCATTCCCCGAAAAATGGACTTGGCATTAGTTTTTCTCCCACTATGGGACCAGTGAATCATTCTTTTTGCCCTATAATGGAGGATAATATACATTTAGCCCGTCTAACTTGCAATACAAGTTGGTGCTTATCATCTTTAATTGTGTGTTTACCAAAGCTGAACTTTTTGGAAAAGTAACATCACCGTCAGATGATACTATTGATGTATGTATACTTCCTGTAAACATTGGAATCACACCATCTTCTTGCAGCCATTAATTTTGAATAATATCATTTAATCACATAATTTTAGTATATTATTCTAGTCAACCTGCTATTACCAAGTATTTTGTGCTCTCTCTATCTTCAGCTTCAAGATACTGAGACAACTTCGGGAGAATCAGAGGTGGAATTTCAAGTTTCTAGGGATACTTTAGGTGCCATGTTGAGGTCAATGGCATACATCCGTGAGCAGCTATCAAATGCAGTAAGTTCCTTTCAGTACAATCATTATCAGTTTCATGATCATAGTCTGGACGTGTTTGATATTTATAGTGAATGGTGTGGGCTGATGTAGTCATGGTTGTTTCAGTGAAAGTTTTAATGATCTACAATGTTCTCAATACCCTCATTGCATTGGTTATGCTTTCTTCTGTAGAGCTTTATGAAAATCTAGGATGCATTCATATGATTCTTAGGCTTGTAGTTTGGCAGTTGACATGGATGTCTGCGGTCTCAGAAATTCTTTTTGAGGTCCGCTTTCAACACCATGGTCTGGCTGCTTTCTTGCCAATGTTATTACGTCTGCAATATTGTTTTCTTTCATTTTCCGCTACGTTCTTGTTAAAGTTTGTGCTGTTGATTGAAAATCCTTTATGATTATTAGTATTACTGTGCTTACGACATACTTTGTCATGTGTGTTTATGTTATAAAACCATCATTGTTAGAATTTTCAAGTGAACATATGACTTCAATTTTGGAAAAGAAGCTCTACAAATTTGGATTGGGCTACCTTACATTCCAGCTTCTTATATATATATATATATATATAGAGAGAGAGAGAGAGAGAGAGAGAGAGAGAGAGGTTCATGGATAGTTGATAGGAAAGCTCTATTTTCTTATTCTTAGTCCTTATGATCCCCTCTTAAACTGGGTGAAGCAACTTCCAAAAGATCTTGACGATATGTTAGTAGAGTGTGTATAGATGATTCTGCAATAATAATAATAATAATAATAATAATAATAATAATAATAATAATAATAATAATAATGTGGGTTGGCCCCAAATTTCAGA
>CAVNYN010270546.1:0-43198 GCA_963692815.1 Nyctanthes arbor-tristis | reverse complement strand
CAAAAAAGTTGTTCTTTATCTATTTTTTAGGAAGCTTTGTATCGAGCTCTGGATTTTGGAAAGCAATTGATTATTAATTTCAAGAAAATATTGTATATTGTATAGAAATGATCTAGTATCATACATTTAACATTATTACGGCATCAAACAGATGATGTGGTTTGATATTAGCCACTAATGTGATATTCACATCAGTGACTGATATTATTCCACATCATGTCTGGTGTCATTATGGCACTAGACGTCTAGTGCTAGATCAATTATAGTATATTGTAGGGGATGATATTATGTCTAACACTATTTACACATACATAGCGTGCATATGAATACGCAATGTTAGTCCTACTGCCTATGTTGACCCGCTGCCAATATATGCATGTGACATACTTAGATGCATACCACCCATGTATTTTGTTGGCTTGTGTGATTAGTTAACAACCCCCCACAACCACACAAAAAAAAAAAATGACACCCCGGTATTGCAAACCCTCTTATTCGTTCTAAGATTATACACTTGGTCCTCTTCCAAACTCAAATGCTAGCACTCGACCTACTATTTGATACTCGTGGTATGGTATAAATCAAATCACTGCCTTACAAATAAGGGTTGATTTGGCTTATTTTTCATAAAAGATACGTGACTCAATCAGATGATTTCACATATTTAAATTTCAAAAAAAAAAAAAAAAAACCCTCTTTATAATATGCACATTTATTTCATAAAGTTGTACCAATTTCTTCATTAAATACATTAGTGTCAAGTCTAATAATAACCGTGACCGCTATACTTTCTAATTGTGGTGTGCTTCTAATTGTCGACTTATTATATATATAGCTAGGTGGGGTGGTAATTACTAATTAGGGGGCGGCTTTTTGGTTGCCTATGCTACTCCGATCAACAAGTCATAATAGGTTTTATCTCAAACCAGGTGTGTTTGTTAGTCATACCCCTTATTTTCATATTCACATTCACATTTGAATAGAAAATTTTCAATTCAATTAGGTGCAAATGTTTCGTGAAATATACGTTTATTACATATTTCAAAATAGATTATCCAACTAACGAAACTCAGAGCCCGACATCCAATTAAAAGCTGTCAAAACTCAGAGTTTAGACATATGAGTTGAGTTGGCAACTTTTAATTAGAGAGTAGGTTTCAAACTCATAGCTCAATATGTTACGCTAAAAAAATCTCAAAATAGAACTCTAGGAAGGCACATATTCAGGCGTGGACATGTAGATGCATGTCTCGATTTGATTGATGGATCTAGTGGGGGTGGCCCTAGTAAGTGGCATATTTCGTTTTAAAATCATAACAAACCAAGAGGCACTTCCTTATTGGCTGATTGCTCAACAAAAATGGCCAATGGCCAAAGCCATGTAAAAGGTTTTGTCGCCATCTTCAACTAACAAAATCCTCAATACCAAACTATCTTCCTTTATGTAAAGAATTTTCTAAGTGATGTTATGTCCCAATAGATAAAGTAAAAATAAATATAAATAAATAAAACATGCAAAATGCTATTCTCTTGATTTGGTGGGACTAGAAGGGAAAGTCATGTGGATTCTTTAGTTGACAAAAGAAAAATCAAGTGAAGAATCTAATCGAGTTTTCTTTAACATTGTTTTGATAAAGTTGATATTTTGGTAATTATACTTTTTTCCGTCGAATCAAAAGTGTTTTTATAGTGTACTTCTTTGAGGGCTTTTGACCCATCATTATTTTATCGTTTTATTATATAATGAATTGATACGTACTGTTTAAAAACAATTTGTTCCGTTTGAAAATTCATGCAGGAAGACAAAGTAGCAAGTGATACAAGAAAAAACGTTTATAATAATAGGGTAATTTTACAAATGGTGAATTTCACTAAAGGTTGCTAACATTTGTAAAACGTAGCAAATTTATCCACCTTGTTTTTTCTCAATATTTGGGTCCTTAACCTTTTAAAAAATCACACAAAGGTCCTCCACTGACCGGGTTCAATCCATTGTTACCATTAAAGACAATAAAAATGATACTTTTATATAAAAAAATAAGCAAAAAAGAAAAAAAGAAAAAAAACCCTACAAAAAGCAAAAAAATATTTTAAGAAATTAAAAAACCAATTTTACATGAAGCAAAATTAGTTTTGCGGATAATAATAAAAACACTCTCTTGGATTAATTGGAACACAGATTTTCAAGATTTCTAAATAAAAGATTTGCAATAACGCCCATACCAAATTTTGTCTAAATCATAACAACACATAATATTTAATATAAGCTATACGTTAATGTGATACATCATATGAACATATTCCAAATCTCAATAAAAGATAAATAAATGGTCTGCTAATATGAAATGGTAGTTTATACTTTATATATATATAGAAAAAAAAAGTAGGGGCAAATATCTAGAGTTATATCCAAACTATAAGACATAAATACATTCCTTCAGTTGTATTTAATTTTTTGAAATGTTCTTTGCTTTTTTTTTTTTGAATAGTTTTTCTTTTATTGTTATTTATCAGAAAGAGGTAAAAATGTCCTTTTCTTTACTTTTAATGGTGAATTTTGATGAAAATCATTAGTGAGGACCTTTCATGCTAATTTTTCATAGACTGAAGACTCTATACGTTGAGAAAAAAGAATAGAGATGGATTTGCTCTATTTTGCAAAGATGAGGAACCTTTACGTAAAATTTACCCTTTCATTCATAATAAATAAATAAAATTAATTAATAAATAAATGAAATGAAAACGTACCACGAATTTCAGCACAAAGTAACACGTGCCGAAGACATACTAGATTTTGGGCCTCTTAAAGACGTTTGGGCCTTGGTTAGTTAAACTTGGTCCAATAATAATAATTATAATAATCATAATAATAATAATAATAATAATAATAATAATAATAATAATTCTTGAGTACAGTTTGGGAATAATGGGAATGGGATTGATAACTTGATCTCAGATCAAATAATTGAATATAAGGGGGGTGCATTTACCATAAGGACAAGACCCCTTGATCATGATATTACGTTTGTTGTCTAGAATTACTAGAAAATGGGATGATAAGTGGTATAACATTTAGTTGAATCGAAGCAAATAAATATTCATTAAATTAAATTTCTTACTAGCACAGTGAAGAGTAAGAAAAGAAATTAGATCTAACGAGATAAATAGTGTAAATGATAGGAATTTTATTTTGCCTATACGTATACCTGCGTCTATGTATTTTAAACATCTAAACGATAAACACTATACACTTGTAATTTAGATGTATGTCACGTATTGTATGCATGCATAATAACATACTTACATTGACAAAATAATTTTTTTTGTGCAAATCATATTGATTTGAGTTAAAATTAGCTAATTGCTATCTTTCTTCTTTTTCTTTTAGTCTACATTTACCGTTATCTTAGAGCTTGTTTGATGCTCTTTATTTATCAAAATGTAGAGAATTTATAATGAGGAGAGATGTAGAGTATGTATTGAGAATGTAAAAAGGTTTAAGAGATGTTATTACAATTGAATAGTTATTAAATCAAACGTCAAATCAGTGATAGATAAAATTATAAATACGTAAAATAAAGAGTATCAAATAAGCTCTTATATTTACACATTTTCAATTTTGTCACTCTTAAATGGGTATTGGGGGTTTGTGTCGGGTTATAGGGATCTTACTGGGCAAAGAATATTGTAAAATTATTCCATAGAAATATCCAATAATGAAAGGTGGATTCCTCTCCAAGGATTTGCCTGACATTTTGAGATTTCCAATAAATGTTTTGGACTTTTGGGTGTCTCAACGTAGATCCAACCAACTTTGAGCTTGCTTGATACTCTTTATTTTATTAATTTATAATTTTATTTATCATTAATTTAATATTTGATTTGATAACTATTTAATTATAACAACATATTTTAAATTTTTTCACATTCTCAATATACATTCTACATCTCTTCTTATTATAAATTCTTTACATTTTAACAAATAAATAGTATAAAACAAAAGCATACGTTTTTCTTCAATGTGTGATATCCACATCAACCTTCCATCCTATAGGCTTATTTTTCATTTTCATTTGTCTAAAATTATACTCTAATTTCTCTATTGAAAGTATAATTTATTTCTTAATTAACTAAAATACATTTACTAACTATAGTTGGACTATTAAAGTAGACATTGCATATCCCAATAATAGTTAATCATTTTATACTACTTTTATACCATTTATTAGAAAAAAAGTCTGGTGCTATGAGATTATTGAACTTAGTACTCCTAACCAATTAGGGTCCTGCATGTGGATTCAAATGAGTCATGAATCTCACATGTAAGTCCCTAATTAGTCAGGAGTACTGAGTGCTCAGATATCCCTTGAGTACCAGGCTTTTTTCCCCATTTATTGTAAGGATAAAATAAAAACATATAAAAAATTTATAATTCTAACTACATTTAATATTTTTTTAATTCGTGTGAAAATTTATAATTGTCTGTCTAAGTGGACTAAGGGAGTATTTATTTAAAAGGAAAAAGAAAAAAAAAATTACCAAGGATAAGGTGACATAAGCATGACTACTAAAAACGTCACATGCATGTCCTAAATATTTACACACTTTTCTTAAAACAATTTTCTTCCATGCTGACCCACGCTGCGACAAAGTAAAAGTAATGCCGTTTTTAGATTATTATAAAAACAATTTTTTGGTGCCTTAAAATGAAATTTTTAACCAACAAGAATTTATTTTATTTTTAAATAAAATTTCAACCTTACAAACATAAATCGTGTGACAAAAGTTTTTTTAGTGTCTATAAATCACATCACATGATTATATAGCACCAGTATGACACTAGAATGTGACTAGTACTGTGTGAGGCATCACTTGCACAAGGCCAGCTCTGATTTCAACTTTCAACATATGTGGCATAAGACCATAAAACATGAATAAAAGCATCTTTCTAAAACATGAATAAAAGCATCCGATCATAAGACCAAAAATTAGGTCGTAACAATATTGAAACACTCAAAGTTTACAAGATTCTATTATTTCCTTTCTCTAGGGAAATGTACTTCATCTAGACTGAGGAGTCGATGACCGAATTGGTCAGATTCACCAATGCCCATAGGTATAATCTTATAAGTAATGATAAACTTCCATATTAGTTCATTGGTTATGTATTAACAGGAATAGTACAACTGTAAATTAAGGTATTTAAATAATTTGAGCTTTTAGATATTTTAGGGTTAAAATTGTAAGTCGGTGAACTAATTGGTAAACCAACGGGGAAATGTAGCATTACTCAAATCTTACACATCACACTACCAATAGACAACGGTAACTTGTCCCTATAGATGCGGAAGTATACTAATTCTTGAAACACATCGACAATATTTAACACCTAGCATACTTTCTGACAAAATGAAATTTATTGAAAAATGAAAAGCCATACAATAGTTCCTGGGACGGAAACAACACGATACAAGCAAGAATATCTTAGTTTAGAACGCTAGAAAATAAGGTTTTCATGAATGAAATGCTAAGGACAAAAGTTATATCATCAAAAACAAAGTAGAGGACAAGCACTTCTGGTGTGGTAAAGCTATCATGGGATCTGATCAACATAGCTTGCTTCTGTAAAATATATCCCATGCCTTCCCCAACCAGAGAGGTCTTTTTTTTTTTCTTGGAAGAGCCACATTCAATACCAAGTTGCTAGTTGAACAAGTAAAAAGCACATGAATCCTTTGAGCAAATACAGGTTCAATGACAATCAGAACTAGTGATTTTAGATGCACCATTTGTTACCATCGGAAACTTGGTCAAACAATTCAGATAAACTGCATTATGTAGGGTCTTACCGCTAAAGAATGAAAGTGTCAATAAAACAAAACAAAATGTAGAGACCTCTATAAAATGGAGTTTACTGTTAAGGTTGAGAATAACTATGTTAAAGAAGAGACCCACAAAGCTTTATTGATTCAAGAGACTTCTATTTTATCTCTTATACATGTGTAGTTACTTTTATACCCCCGCCAATATCGAAGATCAAACCCACTGTCTCCAAAGTTGTTGGTAAATTTCTTCTCCTCTTTTGACTATTCTTTAGTATGTCCGATTATTAAATGTCTCTGAGCAGTTATAATATGGTATCTTGTTAAGGTACTCGTAGAAAACAAGGTTTAGTTTTGTCTCTTGGAATGTCTTTAAAAAGAGGCGCTCTTTGTGAGGTTTGGTTCCAAGAAGTCATTCTAAAAACTAACACTTCTTTCCCACTCTACAGACACATGCAAAAAGAGTGGCTACAAAAACCGTGAGAAAAAGTTGCAACGATGGCATGCAGTTTGCCATCCATAACTAGCTCTCCAGTTATCACTGAAAACGTGGTGAAGGAAGAGTGCAGGCTTCGGAAATCATGCTCAAGCAAAAAGTTAACCAGAAGGGTCGGCATCGGAAGAACTTATTCTGACAACAATTTATGTTATCGTGTCAGCCGTATTCAGGGATCAAAAGTTGAGCCGAAGTTAAAGAGCAGTGCTAGTTCAGTTGGCTTCTTCAACATCTCATTATCAAGTGCAATCCCGGAGACGTTAAAATCATTTTTATTTGTTATAGAGTCGAGTAAAGCAATTGATATTGAGGAGAAATTGGTGGAGAGGGAACGAGATGATGAGAGAGACATGGAGAAGGCGAAGGAACGATCAAATTGGATTGAAAGACTTATAGAAATCCGGAATAATTGGAAAGAGAAACAACGAAAGGAGGGTGTTAATGTTTTTGAGGAAGACAATGAAGGTTGTGATCAGGATGGAGACTGTGAAGTTGACTATGATGATGATGCAGAAGGAAAAGAAATGAATATTGACAGTAAAGTGTTTTCTTCATTGTTGAGACATGTATCCCTGTCAGATGCTAAGCTTTTCTCAAAGATGGCCTTCTTATGTAACATGGCCTATGTGATCCCTGATATCAAGGTACGTCTACTGAATACCTCATTAAAATGTCATGTTGTTCGAAAGGGACACACTTAACTATTCAAATAGTCTCTGATGCACTCCTTCACGTGTAGGCTTATACCGTAGAGAACCAATCTATCTAAAAGCTTAGAGCTTGTTTGATCCTTATTATTTGAGTCAAATTTTAATGGGAAACTATAATGAGTTGAAACGAGTGGTGAAGATTTAATTGAAGTTTGAAATGTGTGGTGATAGTTGAGCAGTTGTCAAATCAGTGGTTAAATCAGTGATAGATAAAATTATAATAGGAAAAATAATGAGTATCAAACAAGCTCTTAATACGTTAAACAAGGGAGACACTTGTGTTTGTGTATTTTGTAGTATAAACTGAAGGTATAGTTCATAAGAATACAGAGTGCCGTGCCTGGCCAGGAAAAATAAGTTTTGATCACCCAGATAAAAGAGAAGGCCCTAAAACTCAAAGCTTTTAGTTTCACTCTTTCATTATTGATGTTGGGTTCATTTACCCTCATTTCAAGAGTCGTAGTGGAACATCATCTAAAATTTGACTATTGACATATTAAATGGAAAGAAGAAGTAGAGAAATTAGCCAATTAATATCTTCCAAAAACATGCAGACCAGGGTTCTAACGACGCTCTTCCGATCTGCCTCGACCGGGTAACGTCTTCCCTAAAGAAAAAGGCAGAAGCAGAAATTATGGAAGACAAACCTGAAAAGAATTCTGCAAGCATGCCAGTAGCAAAACCAGAAATTCTGAAATCTGTTTCAGCAAAAAGGGTGGATTATGAGCAAAAACGCCGTCTTCGCTCATCCACTGCATATGACATTGCTGCTTCAGCAGCGTTTTATGTCCAATCTCAAACTGACAATTTGAGATCCGAGCCCCAACATACAGCTGACAAAATGTTTGTGCGTGGAAAAGATGACCACCAAGAAGAAGAGGATATCTTTTCCACACGAATTTACAAGTCAGAAATGGCAGCATCAGTAGCAGCATCAGCAATGACTGCTGTGATTGCCGCAGACGAGAAGCAAAAGCAGGAGGCTGCAAAGAACCTTCAGTCACTTCATTCCTCACCATGTGAATGGTTTGTTTGTGATGATTGCAGCATATACACTCAGTATTTTATTATCCAGGTAACTTAAAAATCCAAGACTCCATTTCAGACTGACATTGGCTTCCTGCAAATGTAGGAAAATAATGGTAATCAAATGGGATTCTGACACAATATCACTCACAGGTGGTGGAAGAAAGCCATATTATTATTCAAAATATGAGAGACGTTTAATTTGAAATAAAAAAATGAAAAAAGGATATTATGAGAAAACAGTAATCTTAACCTTATTGCCCCTGAGTGCGAGAATGAAGTTTTGACAGCAAAAAAACCAATAACTTGACAAGTTAGCTGTGGGTGACTTGCAGGGTTCGGACTCGGTTGAATCATGGCAAGCAAATCTCTTTTTTGAACCTACCAAATTTGAAGTAAGTAATCACAGTTAACTTTCAACATATCTTCTTCTTCATATTTAAATACAGGGTTATTGAAAGAGTGAATTTCTGGTGCAGGATATGGATGTGCTAGTTCACAGAGGAATATATGAAGCTGCAAAAGGAATATATGAGCAATTCATGCCAGAAATAATGCAACATATCAACAGATGTGGTGATAGAGCAAAGTTTCAATTTACAGGACATTCTCTTGGGGGCAGTCTTGCACTGCTAGTCAACTTGATGCTATTAACAAGAAAAGTAGTTAAGCCACATGCTCTTCTTCCTGTGGTCACTTTTGGATCGCCATTTGTCTTCTGTGGCGGCCAGAGAATCCTTAATGAGTTGGGTTTGGATGAGAACCATGTTCATTGTGTGATGATGCATAGAGATATCGTCCCGAGAGCATTCTCCTGCAACTACCCCAACTATGTGGCCCAAGTCCTCAAACGTTTGGGTGGAACCTTCCGTTTCCATCCCTGTCTAAATAAGAATGTAAGTCTCCTTTCTAAATTTTCAAACATTATGAATATTAGACACAGTGAATAATCATTACCATGTGAACACGTCATGATGCATCACATTTCCAACTACATATGTTTCAAACTTCAGATTTGCTACTAAAGCTAACTTGGGCTCCTAATTTATCATTTCACAGAAACTGTTACACTCTCCCATGGGGAAAATTTTTATCCTTCAGCCTGAAGATAAGTCATCTCCACATCATCCTTTACTTCCACCCGGCAGTGCTTTATATTCCTTGGATTCTACTAGCTATTCCCTTGCGAAGAGTGCTTTTAGAGCCTTCTTAAATTCTCCCCATCCCCTTGAAACTCTAAGTTACCCCACCGCATATGGTCCGGCGGGTACGATCATTAGGGATCATGATTCAAGCAACTACCTGAAGGCGGTGAATGAAGTTACAAGACGCCACCCGGAGAAGGTTGACAGGAAAGAAAGTAAAGACAAGGACCAATTGTGGCCACTGTTGACATCCCAATCACCACATATGTGGAGTCACCAACGGGATATAGAAAGACTGACAGCTGAAAAGGAAATATTGACTGGTGTGTAAATTTGTCCTAGATGATTGCCAGTTGATATTCATAAAAGAATTTCAATCTAGTAAGTAAAACCACAAAATCTTGCTCCTCGTCATAAAATGGGATGATTGCTAGCAATGACATATAGACTAGGAGATTTCATAAAACAACTTACTGGCTACTGGTAAAGATTTTGAGGTTCCCATCATGCCCACACAGGAAAGTATAACTTACTATTGCAGTAACAAATACCAAGTTCACGAAGAAAACATGAGTCATTTATACTTAATTCAACCAACCCAAAGCTGGGAACAGAAATTAAAAGCTGAGGAAGAACCGTAGGCTCAATATTTGGGCAAATCTTGTTCAACATTATCCAATCGCAAAGAATGAGAAGAGTTGTATCCCGACCGAAAGGTGGCAAAAGCACATGTAACAGTTTCAGATTCGGAAATCATATTCGAAATATGGAAAATTGCATCCACTTCTAGAAACGACTTAGCAAATTGGAAAAGGAAAAATAGCAGTACCTTAATAACCAGTCTCCGAATCCCCTTCTCGCACGTCTTGCAGATAGCCGTAGCTTGGCGATACTCTAATGAAGATGGTTGAATCAAGTATCCCTTCAGATGGTTGTTGTTCCGTCCACTGTCAGTGTCACGAATCCCCCTTTGCGGCATTCAAGAATTGGGGATGTCAATTCTCTCCACTTCTGTTGAAAGCTTGCAGTTTTAGAGCCTTCGCATGATAATCGAGTCATGACCAATGAGAGAGCATCTTCAATCCGACAAAAAGAATTTATTTTGAGGAATGACAAAAAAAAAAATAATGATAATAAATAAAATTAAAAAAATGCATACTTCGCACTAATTAAATTCACGTGGGATGCTTAATATTACTGAGAGCAATGTCATCACCTGATGACTAATGTTTACTAAATTACCGGTATACTGTTTGAGCGGTGAATTTGACTTGACGAAGAATGGGAAAAGTGGAGAATTTGAGGAGGAGGAGGAGGAGGAGACAGAAGAGAGTTGTTACTATGAAAAACAGAAAGAAATCAAGTCATTTTTATAAAGTAAAGAGTATCGCTTTCAAATATGTAAATAATAAATGGATGGCTCAATTGACTCCCCACACACTTGTATTATTTTTATTTTTATTTCTTTGGAGTACAAATTTTTGGTACTCTGGGACTTATCTTTCCGCATAATAATTCTTTTGCCCTCCTACCATCTATTATTACAGTTGAAATCACCGCATAATAGTAATACTAATATAAATTTAAAATTAGATTTCTATATGTGTTATACGAGTAGAGCTTGATAGGCGAAATCGCAAGTGCACGATACTGTTCAAGTAGTATAAGATTAGATGAGTCTCGAATGTCGATCCCACAGGGAAAGTTGTCACATATTTCACTTGAGTCAATTTCACACCAATTGAATAAAGAAATTAAGAGTTTGTAAAAGAATAGTGAGTTTGTTTAAACTAACAATTAAATGCTCTATCTATTTTAATCCAGGAAGGAACTCAAATTTAGGATTAGAAAATATATAAATAAAAGCGTTGAGACTCACGAATCCACAATAAACAGGCGTTCCAATTATGCAATCCCACTCATGACAATTCACCATCACGTATTCACAACCAGTTGCACAAGTTTAATTGAAAACATCTCTCTAGCAAATTCAAATCTACCCAATCAAGTAAACTCACTATATCTCTATGTAAATTTCAACCTAGTTGAGTGCATTAATTAACAAGAAATCATTTCTGTGGTCACACAAATCATAAAAGTATATCTCTATCTTCTATACAATTTATGTTTTCTATTGAAGTGCTAAATTGGTGACTTACCTCTCGATCTGCTTACGAATTCACTAACGTAATTACAAGTTGATCAGGCTCATAAAAGGTAATTACATATCACAATAGAAAATAAGCACGCAATAACAATTAGAGTCATGAATGGGATTAACACAATCAAAACCTGTCTATTGCTTCATCGATTGTCTCAACAAGGAAAATTAGTTACGCATAATAAAGGAATTCATAACATAAGCATTCGTAGGGTTTGAATACATGACCAGATTTTTGCAAAGAAAAGACGAAGAATAACGAAGAAAACGTTTGCATCAAACGAAGAACTCCGTTCTACAATCTTCACGCAAACCTCGGCTTCAATCTTCAAGCCCTTGCTCTAATCTCTTAGCCTTCAAGAATGATTTTCTATAATGAATCCCCCCTTTGACAGAGAGGTTTTCGTTCTTTTACAGTAGGAGAGGCCTTAGAACCCTAGAATGTGTCAAAAAGGGTCCGAAAACTCGTAAACGGCGTCTCCCAATACAAGCCTCGGGTAGGGGGAGGTTTGCTTGCCGCGGCCTACCCGCCCCCAGCAGAGAAATTGGCTAGGCTGCGGGTAGGGGAGGTTTGCTTATCGCGCCCTACTTTCAGCACGCGCGATTCAGTCCCTAATTTGACTTTTTTTTTAGCAATGGTCATTTTTAGCTTTTTTCTTCATTTATACAAGTCCAAAACTTCTTGAATGCTTCACAAAGATCCTCGAACTCTTCAATTACGACCCAAATAGTCTCTTTTAGGTTCTCTCAAAGTGCAATCTAGTCCTCAAACTTGTTGACTTTGATCTTTTCACCCCCAAACTCTCAAGCCCTCACACATTGATGCTATATCTTGAATGTAAAGCCTCAATTTGATTCAAAAAATCATCATTTTCATTTAATATCACTCAAATTTGAGCTTTTCACCTATATAAACCATATCCACACAAATTAGGTAGAAATCTGCTCGATTTCATATAGAATTGCATAAGTTAAGAGAAATATTTTTGTATATAAAATACACTTATCAGAGCTCTAAAAGAATTTTATACATAAAATATGACAAAATTTTGTTTGTCAGTCTTAATGTCATAATAAAAGCTAAAAAACACGATCTGCATGGAATTAACGTGCATCATACGTTTGTAAGTAGCATGCAATCAATTCTTTATTTGAATGACATAATTTTAAATTCTTGTTATTACTCCATCATAATCTCGTTGAATCAACGATTTTTTTATTAATTCTTATTTTTTATTTCCTTTAAAGACAATAAAACTCGATAGCATAATTTTATATTAGTTTCACACCCATGCATTTATGGACGTACTATGCTTCACACCCATGCGTTTCACCGACATATTATAATGACAAAGTAAAATATAATGCAGTAAGAGAACACAAAATCAGAAATTATACAATCAGAAAAAGTAAAATTGAAATCCATTAGACAAATATGAGATATATTTAACCAAAGTGTAATATATAGATAGAGTTCTAAAATAAAAAATATTAAATTAAATGATTAAAAGGAAAAGTATAATAATAAGGAGTAGTATAATAATAATGTTGAAATCTAGATTGATGAAATTTTCTAAGAAGATAGATAAAACTCCTTATAAATGAGCATTACCCTAATGTAGCACGAATCTAATAAAAGCAGCGCCACACAGTGTGGGGCTAGTTTTGTTATATTCGTGCCAACTAAGGGTAATGCTCTTTTATAAGGAGCATTATCTAGTTTTTTTAGAAGTACTCCTAGATTGATATATTATCTATTTACATGTAATTCAAATCTATTAAGTAAATATGAGATATATCTAACCAAAATTTAATATGTAGATAGAGTCCCAAAAATAAAAACATTAACTTAAATGATTAAATATAATAATAAGGAAAAGCAATATTGAAATCAGGATTGATAGATTATCTATTTTCATGTAATTTAAACCTATTAGGTAAATGTGAGATATATCTAACTAAAAGATAATATATAGACAAAGTTTCAAAATAAAATTATTAAATTAAATTATTAAAAAAGAAAAATATAACAATAAGAAAAAGTATAATAATTGAACTATTAATTTTTTTAATTAATTCTTAATATTTATTTCCTTCAAATGCAATAAAATCAGATAGTATAATCTATATTAGTTTCATATTCGTGTATTTACAGACTATTATACACCCGTACGTTTCATGGAAATATTATGCTGAGAAAGTAAAATATAATATAGTAGGAGAACATAAAATCATGAAATTATACAATCGGACAGAGTAATATAGTAGAAGAACACAAAATCATGAAATTATACAATCAGACAGAGTAAAATTGAAATCCATTAAATAAATATGAGATATATCTAACTAAAATGTAATATATAGATAGAGTTCTAAAATAAAAATATTAAATTCATATGTAGACATAGTCCCAAACTAAAAATATTAAATTAAATAATTAAAAGGAAAATTATAACAATAAGGAAAAATATAATAATAGAATAATAATGACGTCAGTAAGTTGGTTTTTCAAGAAACCAAACAATGAGTGGGAAAATTATTTCTAATTGTGCCCGAAAATTAAATTAAGCCAGACAAACTCTACTTATATATATAAATTTACAGACTACTATACTTCACACTCGTACTTTTCAAGGACATATTATATTGAGAAAGTAAAATATAATATAGTGGGAGAATGCAAAATCATGAAATTATACAATTGGATAGAGTAATATAGAAGGAGAACATAAAATCATGAAATTATACAATCATACAGAGTAAAATTGAAATCTATTAGGCAAATATAAGATATATCTAGCCAAAACATATTATGTAGATAGCGTTCTAAAATAAAAATATTAAATTAATATATAGATAAAGTCTCAAAATAAAAATATTAAATTAAATAGTTAAAATGAAAAATATAATAATAAGGAAAAACATAATCATAGAATAATGAAGTGAGTAAGTAGGTTTTTTAAAGAAGCCAAACAATGAGTGAGAAAATTATTTCTAATTGTGCTCGACAATCAAATTGAGCCAGACAAACTCTACTTATATATATGTATATATTTACAGATTATTATACTTCACACCCGTACATTTCATGGACATATTATGCTGACAAAGTAAAATACAATATAGTAGGAGAACACAAAATCATGCAATTATATAATCGAATAGAGTAAAATTGAAATCTATTAGTCAAATATGAGATATATATAACCAAAATGTAATATGTAGATAGAGTTCTAAAATAAAACTATTAAATTAATATGTAGATAGAGTTTCAAAATAAAAATATTAAATTAAATAATGAAAAAGAAAAGTATAACAATAAGGAAAAATATAATAATAGAATAATAATGTCAGTAAGTTGGTTTTTTAAAGAAGCTAAACAATGAGTGGGAAAATTATTTCTAATTATACCTGATAATTAAATTGAGCAAGACAAACTCTACTTATATATATTGTAAATAATCTTCCTTTATTTTGATTTTATATCTATTATTTAGAGGAAAATTTTTAAAAACTCCCTTGAGGTTTCCCACCCAGCATGGCGTATATATATATACGCGCTACGTATATTTCATACAAGTTATGTGTATTTTAAATATATGTCGCATGTATCTATGCACGCCACTCAAGCTGAGAAGTTTTGTAGATGTTTTGTAGCTCTATTCACACGCTTATCCTACCAGACAAGTATATTTCATACAAACTATATGTATTTTTAAATATATGAGGCGCACGCTACGCAAAGTAAAAAGTTTTGTAGAGTTTTGTAGTCTCATTCACACCCTTATCCTAGTTGTCTAATTAAAACACACTACATAAGACATTTAACGTCGTATCTCGCTAGACGTATGGCGTTTGATCAAAGGAGGTTCTGCAAAAGGACGTTGTCGAGATCGGTCTGACTATAAAGAGTTAACCCCTTCCTTATGAAGTAGAAAAGTACCACATGGTCCCTTGTTATTGGGAGATTAGGAGGCAGATCCCTTGATCTCCCAATAACAGGGGGCCATGTAATACTTTTCCACTCCATAAAGGAGATGTTAGCTCTCCTTAGACATTTTCTGTTGTAGATGACAGGCAATTATCAAAAAATTATCTTACTTTGATTTTATTTATTATTTATTTTGTCTATTTCCCCGATCAATAACTTCCCTACAAACTCTCACCCATTTTCCTGATTTGCAGAAACATTTCCAGTGAGGACACGTTCATTCATATTATTAGAACATCTCTAATGCATAGTCATAGTTATAAAATAAATTAACAATTGACAAAAAAGTACTTATTTAACATATTAAATACTTAAAATTGTCTCATGACATTCTCTATGACAATGTCAAGTATTAATTTATCTAATAAAAAATTTTCCCTTTTTCTTTGTTTTCAAAATATCTAATAATAACTTGACAAATATACAATGTTAATATTGTTGTATTGGAGTATTTTTTAAATGTAATGTCAATATTCTTTAATACATACTTAAGACATTTCACATTGACACATATCACATTGACTTTGTATCGGAGAGCTTATCAAAGGAAAAATCCTCAAACGTCAAACTTTTTTCTTCATATATTCCCCCTGAAAATCCAATTCTCTATTACTCACGCACACAGTTATCCTCTCGAAAATTCCCCACTGAAAAGGAATACAAACTGGGCCGAAAATAACCGATAAATATTTGTTCCTCTATAAATTCACGATCCTGAAGCTTTATTGTTTATCGGCAGATTATAAATGTCTGGAATATTGAAGTTCATTGGTAGTTTTTACTATTTTCCATTCAAGGTATAGTGAATTGATCGACATTGCTGGTTGCACTGATTTTCTAAAAATATTGAACCTTGTTTCACTTAGGGTTTTGTCGTTCAAATTCACTTGATTAACTAGTTGTTCCTATTGGGTTATTTCTAGTGATAACATGGAGCCATGTCATTTGGCATATATTTCATTAGGTTGAAGCATTTCTGTCGGGGTCTTCTTTTTCTACATATAATATATTACACGATATTTTTTGGAATTTCATCTTCCCGGTAAACAACACTTCTGCGTGGCAGTTGTGGAGAAAGTTTGGATTTTTCAGTTTTGGGCTCAAAAAGATATTTGGGTTTTATATTGCTGGTTGAGGTGTATATGTGCATGGAAGAACATGAAGGAAATTGGAGGGGGGGAGGAGTCGAGTGCGCCTTTGCCTACTGGCCTGTTGACTGGATCAGGTCCAGTGATGCGGGCACTTCTGTTACCAATATAAATTATCTTCTTACACATGTTGTCAACTGTTCAAATGAATTCGTCTTAAACTTGATTGTAAGACTTCATTTAATAGATTTTTTACTAAAATTCTTTCATAAACATTTGTTTAGTTTGTGATATATATTTTTTTCTGACATACTGTTCGGTCATTTTCTTAATAATTTTATTATGTTACTAATATATATCTAATTAATTATTTCTCAAAAATATAATTTTTTTCTGTTTTTGTAGATTACGCGGATCTTGGCAATCCCTCCTATACATGCCGCCATCTTTTGGTTCGAGGAAAGCATTGATAAGCACTATAGAACGTGTAGAGACCCGAAATTCTCATTGTGCTGTATGCATGGAAAAATTCGTATTTCTCTAATGGACGATCCGCCACATCTGTTTAAAGAGTTGCTATATGGAGATGATGATAGGAGTAAAAATTTCGTCAACAATATTTGAACATACAACATGATGTTCTCCTTCACTTCTATGGGAGGAAAAATTGACGATAATTTAAATGATGGGAGATTAGCCCCTATTTTCCGACTACATGGGCAAATATGTCATCGAATTGGTAGTTAACTACCTGCGCCGGGAGATATTCCATGCTACGCCCAACTATATATTACAAATCCTGCATCAGAGGTTGCCGATCGAAAGCGAGCAGTTAGGTAATGAATTCTAACCCGTGTCATTGTACTGTTTTTGGTCACCTTATTTGATGTTCGTGTTTTCTTATTTAGTTTTATCTTTCTTTCTTATGTAGGCTTCATTCAAGCAATACACGTTTGTCTGATGATATTATTCATGATTTAAAAGACATGTTGGACAATCACAATGATCTGGTGAAACAGTTTCGATCTGCCCGCGCACAGAGAAAACTGTAAATGTGAGGATATGTTTAATCGATCGACTTGGAACAATTGAACATCAGCCTAACTCAGATGACTGGCAATATAGCTTGCCAGAAAATGACCATGAGGTGGCTGGTCTAATCGTGGGTGATTTTGATGCTCAGCAACGTAGTCGGGATATAATTGTCGAGCCACTCAATGGCCAACTACAAAGGATCACTGAGCTATATCCATTATACTTTCCATTACAGTATCTGTTGCTTTTTTTAAATGGGAAAATGGATACGTAGACGTACCATTGAATTCATCAAATTCAAATTTAGAACGTGGACGTGCTACTCTCAGTGTTCGTGAGTATTTTGCCTTCCGATTGCAAGAAAGAGCTGGTGAATCACCGCATATCTTATTTTCTAGGCGACTATTTCAACAATTCTTAGTCAATGCATACGCGATAGTTGAGTCTTCACGATTATGTTACATCCAAGCGCACCAGAAAGAGTTAAGGTGTGAAATGTACAATCGCTTACACGAAGCACCACTTAGAGGCAAGACAGATGCTACATTACACGGTACAAGAGTTTATCTCCCCGCCACATTTACCGGTGGTCCTCGATGGATGATCCAAAATTATCAAGATGTTATGGCCACATGCAGATTTTATGGATATCCAAATCTATTTATAACATTTACCTGCAATCCGAAATGGCCAGAGATTGTTCGATATATTCATAGTAGAGGAAAGGATCGAAGACATACCTGATATTACATGTAGGGTTTTCAAGATGAAGTTGGATCTCCTAATGAAAGACTTAAAGCATAATAAAGTTTTTGGAAAAGTTAGATCAGGTCCGTTTAATATTACCTTTTAGTGTCAACCTTTATATAATGTTTACTAATATTATACGCAATTCTAATTTCTTAAGTATAAACGGTTATTTTAATAATGATTAAATGTTATTAACTATTTCATTTCCACAACATTGTACACAATTGAGTTTAAAAAACGTGGCTTGCCTCATGCTCATATATTGCTTTGGTTTGATGGGTATCCGACAAATCCAAGCGTAGATGATATTGATAAAATTATTTCTGCTGAGATTCCAGATGAAATTTCTTATCCATTCTACCATGCCGCAGTCAAGGAATTTATGATGCATGATCTGTACGGTTTAGCTGGAAACAATTCTCCATGTATGCTTAATGGTAAGTGTTCCAAGCATTTCCCAAAGAGATTCAATGAACTCACTATTTTTATGAAGATGGATATCATTTGTATAGACGTAGGGACAATGGACGAATTGTGAAGAAAAATGGCGTTGACTTAGACAATAGATTTGTTGTTCCTCACAAGAAGAATCTTTTGCTGAAATATGGCGCTCATATAAATGTTGAATGGTGCAATCAGTTAAGATCTATTAAGTACCTTTTCAAGTATATGCACAAAGGTCATAACCGTGTCACGACAAGTTTTTATGAAAGTGCCGAAAAAGGCGGCTCCGACGGTAGTGTGGATGAGATTAAAATGTACTATGATTGTAAATGTCTTTCATCGTGTAAGGCTGCATGGAGAATGTTCGGCTATGACATTCACTATAGGGACACTTCAGTTGAGCGGTTGGCCTTTCATCTGCCTGGAGAGCAGTCGGTTTATTTCTCAGTTGATCAATCACTTGACAGGGTTGTTAACCGCCCAACTGTCAAACAAAGTATGTTAATTGTATGGATGAATACTAACGAAAAATATCCTGAGGCTAGAATGCTAACTTACTCAGAGTTCCGAATGAAGTTTGTTTGGGATAGTAGCGACAGAGAATGACGACCGCGTCAGTGAGGAAACACAATTGGACAACTTCATTAGGCACCTCCTGGTAAAGGAGAACTTTACTAATTGAGGCACATGCTGATTATCATTCGAGGCCCTACCAGCTACGATGATATAAAATTTGTCAATGGCGCCAGGCATGACATATTCAGGGATGCGTATTATGCACATGGGCTTTTGGATGACGATAAAGAGTATATTGATGCTATCGTTGAAGCAAGTCAATGGGTTCTGGTCATTCGTTGAGAAATCTTTTTATAACCCTATTGGTTTCAGATTCTATATCACGACCTGAGTCTGTGTGGAATAAGTGCTGGGAGTATCTATCAGATGATATATTATATTGCCAACGGAACTTGACTGGAAATCAAGGTAATGGTATCGCTCTCTTTCAGATAATACTCAATTCTATACGTGAGTTATTTTAATGTTGCTTAATGTAAAGTCTACGAAGTAACAGTTTTAATGTTATATTTTCTTTTAAATAGGTTTACAGCTACAATCTGACCAAATTCAAAACTACGCTTTACTGGAGATTGAAAACATAATGCGTAGTAGGGGAATGAGCCTTTCTGAGTTTACGTGCATGCCATACCCTATTGCTATTGATGACTTATCATCGTTGAACCAATTGATACTTGATGAGTTGTCATACGATAGAGTATCTTTGGCCGAATAGCATAAAAGGAATTTAGCGGCTTTTACAGAGGAGTAGAGATCTGTATTTAACACTATAATGGCCTCTGTGAATTTTGACAGAGGCGGTGTGTTCTTCCTATACGGTTGCGGTGGTACCAGAAAGACGTTTGTATGGAAAACTCTTTCTGTAGCTATTCGTTCAAGAAGTGATATTGTGCTCAATGTTGCCTCTAGCGGTATAGCATCTCTTCTTTTGCCCGGTGGCCAGACGGCACGTTCCTGATTCTCAATTCCTCTAAATCCCAATGAAAACTCTACTTGCAATATCAAGCGTGGAAGCTCATTGGCAAAATTGATATCAAAGACACAATTGACAATATGGGATGAGGCGCTAATGATGAATAAATATTGCTTTGAGGCTCTCGACCGAAGTTTGCGAGATGTGTTGAGATATGACAGTCTGAATAGTTCCACGCAACCATTCGGTAGGGAAACAGTGGTTTTCGGTGGGGATTTCAGGCAAATTTTGCCCATTATTCCAAAGTGATCGCGTCAGGACATGGTGTATGCGACGATCAATTCTTCTTATTTGTGGAAGCATTGCAAAGTGCTAAGGTTGACAAAAAACTTGAGATTGGAAAGTATGAGCAACAGTGAATAGGCCAATGACTCGAAAATATTTTCTGAATGGATGATAAGCGTTGGAGATGGCCCAGCAGGCGGGCAAAATGATGGCCATGCTGAAATCAAAATGCCAGATGATATTTTGATAGCATCAACATGTGAATATTTTGATAGCATCAACATGTGACCCTATAAAGTCCATAGTTGAGAGCACTTACCCTACCTTCTTCGGCGATGATTGTGACGCTACATATTTGCAGGGTCGAGCAATTTTGGCCCCCCAAGAATGATGATGTCGATGATATAAATGAATGTATGATCTCAAAAATGAGTTCTGCAAAGAAGACTTATGAGCATAGATGTTTTATGTAGAACAGAGGGGACTGGATTGTTGTTTAATAATATCCACTCAACTGAATTCCTGAATACGGTTAGGTGTTTCTAGAATCCCCAACCATGAGTTAAAGCTTAAAGATGGTGTACCCGTAATGCTATTGAGGAACATCGATCCCACTCAAAGCCTATGCAATGGAACCAAATTGATTATTAGGAGACTTGGAGATCATGTATTGGAAGGTGAAATTCTATATGGGAACAATGCAAGTAACAAAGTTTTCATTCCAAGAATGTCATTGATACCGTCAAACTCCAGAATACCTGTTAAATTTCAGAGGAGACAATTCCCGCTGATGGTGTCATTTGCTATGACCATATATAAAAGTCAAGGACAATCCTTCTCTCGTGTTGGACTTCTTCACAGAAGACCAGTGTTTACGCATGGACAGTTATATGTTGCAATATCTAGAGTAACCAGTTGCTAAGGTTTAAAAATATTAATTTGTGACAAAGATGGTAAACCAATGAGATCAACAACGAATGTAGTATATAAAGAGGTTTTCCAAAATTTGTAAGAGCGTGACAATCTCATCTATTAATGTCATTTCTTTATATATTTTAATCATTCATTACATTGCTTACATTGTTCTATTTATCCATTTTTTCCACATGTTTTTATTTATACGGTTTCCCTTCTCGTGCATTGCACGGGTACATAAAACTAGTATTAAGCCGTATAGATGCCCCTCACAACCAAACCCCACCTTCTTCTACAATGATTGGATGAGCTGGCTTGATCAAATTATTGTGTCGTGTAATGTGTATGCAAATGAGTTATACAAGAAATGTAATTTTTTGTGTTATCTGGTATCTACTATCTAGCTCCATTAATATGTTATTGACTTGGTATGAACTGAAATATTGTTGCAAATGGTTTATCTAGAACCACTATAGCAATCAAATCTGCGATTATGTTTTTGGTTAGCATTATTTGTAGAATTTATCCTTCCACTCAAAATTTTAGGATTTTTAGCCTGAACATGTTCTGTTGTCCATGTATTAATATGGACCTTGATAGAAGTGGCTCTGAAAATTTTTTTGGCACAGTAACCCAGAGGAAACAATAATTCCCCCCTAAAGTTTTGACCGGTTGAGAAAATGATGATAAATGAGAAAAGGGGATGGGTGATTTTCTTGCACGAAAGAACTGGGTCTGGAGGGCAGGTCTAACTAAAATGTGTTTCATAACTCTTGGAAGTATGGCTCTAGGGAGGGTTTACTTTGGATTTTTGCCTTGTCGTTGATCCTTTCTCCGTCACAGGTTAGCACATCAAAATCTAATTGAACTGGAGTTTGAGTTTCCCATAGACTGTACAAGGCTTATTGTTGGCAGAAAATCCTCTTCAAGCTTCGTAAGAGCTGCAATATGAATGGGAAAAGATATAATTGAACTGGAGTTTGAGTTTTCCATAGACTGTACAAGGCTTATTGTTGGTAGAAAATCCTCTTTAAGCTTCATAAGAGTTGCAATATGAATGGGAAAATATAAGTTCACGTGAAAAGCATTGTTTCATCTCTTCACTTGAGAATCTTGAATTAATGTTGATGATGATTAGTATTATTGGAAATGTTACCTATTGATGTCTCATAGCTTTTTAAGGTCCAATGGTCAAGAATACAGTTACCATCTTTGGAGTATATATTAAGTTGGAATAATACTATTTATTTAAACTGGAGATCAAGTTGTCATCTACTTAGTGGTCATTGAATAAATGAGAATCTCCATGTATTTATGCATATCAACTCATCCACTAATGCAGTGATACCAAAGTCTCCAGTCTAGATAAATAGCTTCACTTATTAATTGGTGACTATATCCAAATGATGGAAAGTAACTTGTGTGTTTTCTCCTTTTTGCATTGAAAGAAAACCTCTTGTATTTGATTTCTCTTTGATATGAGTGATAATGTTCAAACACTTCCCAGAAGTACTGTTACAGTACTTCCTATCCCATGTGGCCTGCATTGATGCACGCCACGTGTAATATACATGGCGTGCATCAATGCAGGTCACATGGGGTAGGAAGTGCTGTAACAGCACTTCTTAGAAGTGCTTGAACATTATCGTTGATATGCGTTATGTCACATTGCACTTTTATTTATTTTTTATCATCATCATCATCATCATTATTTTGCTTTTCTCCGTCTTCCGATTCTTTAACTCAAGTATGAAAAGAACCTCGAATTCACTAGCACCATGCCTACACAGCTCTTTGCGCACTTTATTGAATTATTCAAAAACTTGTAAGGTTGTAGATGTCCATTAGGGTTTATGCCAGGGTGTGTTGTCCCATCTTTGGAGTTTGGACAAAAACATGAACATGATATCAAGTGGTCCTTGGCCAATAATTTGCATAATAAGTTCAAAGTTCACGGTTTGGACCCTAATTAGCCTGCATCTCATCTATATGAGGCATATTTGAGAAAAATATTTAAAAGTAATAAAAATAAAAATAACAATAAAAATAAATTAGTATATTGCTTTGTGGTGGAATCTGATTTTGTAGCATTGGAAGTGAAGTAGATGGCTTGTGAAGATCGAAATTCTTGTTGAATATAGACACGGTGACGACATATGACCATTTGTTCCTTTCATTTATATTTTTACTAGACAAAACCTTTTTACGGCGGTGAATATTATTGACCCAAATATTGGACTGATTTCACAAGATTCGGATGTAAAGCCCAACTGCGATGGCCCAATGGGTCGAATAGGCCAACTATACATTTTGGCCCAAAGATTGAGCTGACTCTTCGATTTAGAAAAGAGCGGTAGGATGCAAGCCACGTATATCCACTTGAAATTTGACGCGTGTCAGACATAGCTGACTCTGACAGTTGGTCATTCTGGCAGGGGTGTCAGGATAGCTACGAAGATTCATTTTCATTGGTTGGTGTGTACTAGAAAACAAACCAATCACCGTCTCTGCTCTTTCTTTTGTCAACTTCCTCTTTGTTTTTATGAATCCATTATTAAAATCACTTAATTAAATGCCTCCTCTCTGTGTTTATGAATCCATTAATTAAATCACTTAAACGAGGTTCACGTGGCATACTTTTTTATGAATTTGACCCAATAGTGTATTCATATGATTTGTGAGGGTTGTAACGTCGTCTAATCAGCATTTTAGAGTTATTCAACGTTATTGTTTTGCATTGTTATAATACCAAATGTCTATTGTTTAAAATTTACTATACTTTCTTATATTTCAATTAATTAATTATGCTTAAATTGTTGTTGTTTGGAGGAGTTGGGTTCGAAGGAGTGGTTAAGCTGGTAATTCAGTAAGTTTTGATTTAATACCATATATTATGACACTATATGGTGTCATATGACTGTGTGACAACGAAACACATCACATGAGAAATCACAGCCATATGACATGTATTTCTGCATAGTTATATGACACCACATGGTGCCATACATATAGTTTTATATTATTTTTAGTAAGTCGGTAGGTGATGGTGTAATGGTAACTAGTAAGTTTGGAGGCTAGCAAAAATATCTCGACTCGCGGACTCGGTATACGCCACAATGTTGAAGTTAGGTGCCGTGAGGCCTGATGGAATGCATTGCCTATGTAGCTTAATTCCTTTATTTTTATATATTATTATTAACAATGACATTTTATTATTATTAACATTGACATTAATAATTGTGTATGTACAACCCTAACCAGGATGGTTAGATGACCAACCATGTAATCATTTTTCCTCATTTTGCGTAAATGATATGTTTGTAAATTCAATATAATGTATTAATGTGCAAGGGGAAAAAATGGTATCCATGTCAAACAAAGTGGGTATGGTGCGGAGGCGATGATTGGTTTTCTTGTCATCTTTTCTTTTCCTTTTTTCGTTTTTTTAATCAAGTGATGACAAAATAATTGCCATTTTCAAGGGAAAAAAGTGACAAATTAAGTAGACATTATTTACTACTTAATATTACTATGTCATCTTTACGCAGCATTGGCGTGCTCTCTCTAACCTATAAAGATATTTTCATTTCATTTTTTAACTACAATCTTCCTACCACCGTTATTCATCAACACTATTATTAAAAAGGGGGAAAAAAGAAAAAACTTAACTCACAATCTTCCTATCGTACCTTATTTAAGATACCTTTAATAAGGAAATGAAGATATAATTTAGGACGGATAGAAAAAAATAGAAGAATATTTTTGTGGGACAGAGAGAGTAATGAAGACATTTATTGCTTTGTGTAGTATATAAAATTGCATGGCAACATCAACTTTCAATAGCGGCACTACAATCCTAGGAATAATTCATAAAAATATACGAGCAAATATGAACATGTTGGGGCGCTAATTCTGTTAAGCGTGCCAGGCACACTACACTCTCACAGAATTGTGGGACTACTCGATTCCGCAAAAATAGAATTTGTACAAGTTTGATTAAATTTTTGCGAGCGTACAATTGTTGACTTACTCACACAAAGGATGAACTTATTAAAAATATAATACCCTCTCCGTCTTAAAAAAATATTTCTCATTTCTTTTTTTATTCATCCCAAATTATATTCTCATTTCTTAAGTTAATTTTTTAATTTTTTTAATATACCTTCATTGATTGTGCATAGTATTTAATAACAAAGAACAACTAAAGTGAAATTATTAAATAAATTAAGTGGTATATTAGAAAATATATTACTCCCTCCGTCTCAAAAAGATATTCATCTTTTTTGTTATCTTTCCCAAATTATATTCTCTATTTCCTAAGTTAATTTTTTAGTTTTCTAATATACCCTCATTTATGGTGTATAGTAATCAACAATAAAGAACAACTAAGGTGAAATATTAAATAGATCAAAGGGTATACTGGGAAATATATGTTAAATTGTACATTTCTAACAACATTAAATAATATTTTCTTAATCTATGTGAAAAATGAAAGGGGAATATCTTTGTGGAACAGATGAAGTATTAAATTGTACATTTTTAATAACATTAAATGATATTTTCTTGATTTATATTAAAAATGAAAAGAGAATATCTTTGTGGGATGGGGGAGCCTGTAAATACTGGTTTTGAATATAATGATTTCCTAGTTACATTCTGTGTTATTAAGAGCCCATTTAGTTAGATTTATAAAGCCAATTTATAAAGGGAATTTATAAAGAGTGAAAATAAGTGATGGAGATTTAATTAACGTTTAAAATGTATAATAATTATTAAGTAATTGTCAAATCAATAATAGATAAATTTATAAATAAAAAAATAAACTACACCAAACAATGCGTAAATTTTAAGCGTATGAATTATATTGTGGAGTTGAGTGGTCCTATGTTATGGCCAGCCATGGGATCTCCTAATCAAAAGATCAAGTTGAATAGGAAGGAAATCTGTGAGGTGGGACCAGATTGATTTTGAAACCCCAACGATTGAGCACAAAATGGTTTGTAATAATTAATCATTTGAAACCAAAGAAAATAAAGTGTAAAGGGGATTATTATTGGTGAAACAACAATAAACAAATTGGGAATTGCATAAAGACCTCACTCCTGTCATTTTCTAAGATCCCTCATTTTCGAAATAAAGTGTAATAAAGCTAATAACTATTCCCATCTCCATTCCAATTTCCCATTCCTCATCATTTGGCTCATGCAAGAAGGCTCTCGATTCGGGACGTAGAACGGTTTGTGATGAAACTAGATTATATTATTGTTGAACTAAATTATTGGTCAACAAAATTTTTAAACTTCATACTAGACACATTTGTCACAAATCCATTTAACATTTTCCATACAATTTCTTTTATAATTGTTCAAAGAGTAGTGCTATTTAACACTACTTGTATTTGACACTATATTAAAGTGGCATTAAATAATAAGTTGAATTAAGTGAATCATTTATTTATTTAATTAATTCCACTTATTATTCAATGACACATTAAATACCACCTAAAGTGGTGTCAAGTATCACTAGTACTATATAACATTATTCTTATTCAAATTTGAGGAGGGGGTAAATCATAAATGTTTTAACAAGTTCACCCTTTAGTTTGTCACATCTTTCTGCCTTTTTACATCAGAAAAAGCTTCCCAAATTTCAATGACTCCTTCGTGCCCAGAAATAAGCAAGCTTGGGTCTTTAGGGTAGATTTTTTCCCAACTGTCTTTTCCTAGATTTCACTTTCTCTTAGTCTCTTCCTTTGCACTTATCACCAACTTAACACATACAAACACTCCTTTTGAGTGTGACTTCTTTAACTAAACAGCAATAAAACCCTTCACAAGATTCACACATGCACATAATTTTCATTATCCTTTTAACATTTCAAAGTTTTCTTGTGTTTTTTTTTCCTTGAATGAAACCTTGACCGTGTGCAGAGTTCTACTAGCCAATATTCATTCAAAATTTGAAGTCCTTGAACATTTCTCATCAAGGTAAACCTCTGTTTTTGGTCTCTTATTCACTTTACCAAAGTTCTCTGAGTCTTGCAGAACTTTTGAGCCTGATTCTGTAATTTCCCTTATTAGGCTTATTTGGGAATTTGTAATTCGTCGACTCAAACATAAAGTTGGAGCTTTTTCACAATTTGAAGTTGAAAGCTGTCAGGAAATAAAGGTACTTTAATTTACCTTTTTATCAATTAGGATTAGTGCATATGTATTATGTTTGTTTTTTAGTTTTGATGGTAAATTATGTTGAATCTTCGGATCTTATCGATGACTAATGTTGCAGTAGATTTCAGAATTTGCAGATTTTGATGTTATAGCAGAAGTTGAATGTAAATTTTCAACAAAGAGTAAAAATATTGATGACATGAAATATCTGTAGATAAGGAGTAAAATTTGGATGTATAATGTATTCTGTTCTCAGAAGTGTGTAGTTATTATTGTTTTCCAGCTTGATTTGTCATTGGTAAATATTTAAATAGAAGAGTCGGCGAAGGTATGCATTTTCTTCCAACAAACTTTATGCCCGGCCATGCTTTCAAACTTAGATTGTGGATGCCAAGTATATATTTCCTCAATCAGACTATGATTTTTATGACCATGTCTTAAAATTTTGGTAGTTGGGGGTTGTTATTTTTGGTTTCTATGGTTATTCACTTGTTCCTTATGTTGTGGGTAAATATTTGTCATCTTATCTTGTTAAGCAATTTGATATATAGATTGACATAGAAAGTTTTTGTGTACATGTTTTGTTACAATACCTCTAATTGCTTGATCCACACCTCTTATTGTCTTCTGCAAATATAGTCACTAAGTTTTATTAGAGCAATTTGATTCACCAGTGTTGAAGGAAATGTGCAGTGAAAAATTGTATGGATAGACAACAGAAGAAATATTTGTTTGTATTTGATCTGAGATTGTAGATTCATCAGCACATTTTTTCTTATCAATAAACTTGTTTCAGTGGCTTCGACACCCCTCTTGTGGTCGCAAAATAAATTGGACATTTAGTTGAATGTAAAATTCTCCCATGTTTCTGGCTTTCTGCAAATTTGGGTGCTTCTCAAGTAAATTAACTTTTTAAGTGAAATGAATCTCCAGATTACTGTAGATTGAGATTTTTGCTGCAATGCCATAAGGTCTGAAAATTTCCACATATGATCTTAACATTTGGTAATTCTGAATGATCGACAAAACACAAACTCATGGCATCAGTAGTTCGCGATACCCTCTCACATGATCATAATGGAATGATTGCCGGTGCTTGGACTAGTCAGTAGATATGTAATATATAGGTTTTATTTCATGTTCCCCCTTTTCTCCCACGTTGCAAAAATTCAAGTGTTCTCTTGATCACTTAAATTCCATTGAGATAGGTAGTTTTCATTTTTCAATTGTTTTATCTTAATCCTCTTAGTTTGGCATTTGGTCCCGGAAAGGAAAGAACATAATAACAGAAAATTCTATTTTCCAGGTTGAGAAAGTGCTTAATATTATTCACAGAGTATTTATCTAGAAGCCGAGGCAGTTGTCAACCAAAGGATTTTAGGATACAAGAGCCTCATGGGTAATCACAGCCAGCTCACTTTCAGCTAAAATGAAGAATACAAAGGTTTACATATCACAATTTCAAAGCTCCTTTAGTTTCTTTATAGTTATGAATTTGCCTCATTCTGCTCAATAATTGCTTTAAGACACTGCTGTCTTACTCAGCTCATGACTGAAATGAAGCACCTTTTTCAGGATTCAAACAAAACTTCGGAATTAAATCATGCTGATAAGGTTTCACATGAGTCCCAAACTGAACAACCAAAGAAAGAGACTCCTGTCCCAGATGCAGGTTCAGTTACGACATCAAGCAGTGAAAACAGAAAAGTGTCACGTCAGGATATTGAACTTGTAAGTCAATATTTCTTATTCCAATGCGATTTCATGACAATCTTAGGCAGCCATTCTCTTTGTAATAATGCCATTATAATTTTCTGTAGGTCCAGAATTTGATTGAACGGTGTCTGCAGTTATATATGAATAAAGATGAGGTCGTAAAGACACTACTGAATCGTGCCAGTATAGATACTGGTTTCACAACATTAGGTAGGTATTCATGAAGTTGAAGGGAGAAAAAAACTCTCTTTTGATATCCATATGTTATAAATAGTTACTAGCTTAATATATGCAACTAAAACAATCAAGTTTTGTTGTAATTATAATGCTAAAGCCTCTATATTCATTGATTTCCTTCTGTTTTCATTTGTCAATACAGTGTGGCTGAAATTAGAAGAGGAAAATCCTGAATTTTTTCGGGCCTACTACATCAGGCTTAAGCTGAAGAAACAGATTATTTTGTTCAATCACTTGCTTGAGCATCAGTGTAATCTAATGAAGTATCCAGTGCCGTTGAAGGTTCCTTTGGCTCCCATGCAGAATGGGATTCATCAAATGCCAAGTAAATCTTACTTTGTATTCTAAATTTGGAGCAAAATACAGTATTCTATATTTAAATTTGGAAACATGATTGTGAGATTTTGACATTGTTATGTGTCCATTATTGTTACAATTAAACTGTTCCCCTATTATTTTGCATTTGACAATTAACATTTTTTCTTTTGTCTTCCAACATTGATGACAGAGAGATAAAGAAGACAAAAAGTATAATGAAACCTTCATGCCAAAGGCTACAGCAATCCTAAAAGATAGGAGAATTTATAGTAGCGTTGAAAATTGTCATTTCCGTATTTTGCTGCTCTTGTTAACTGTTACTGCCAAGTCTCAGAAGTATAATTTCTATGAGTTTGCCTGATTTTTTTCATTAAGCTCGTAGCTACTGCGAGATATTGGCATTTAATTTTGGCTTATGGAGTCTACTAATGGAGAAATCTATACTAGAATCCAAAGTAGCTGAAGTCAATTTACCCATGTTCTCCCTTTTCATTGGTACCTGTACTTGACCGTTAGAGGATTTGCAGTTGAGGCCTTGGTGTTCGCGGTTGACCTCAACCTTGAACAAGACTTCATGATTTTGGCAATAAGTCTATCTGTAAAATGGGTTGTTATTTACTTGTTTCTTTCTCTATCTTGCTTCATCTCCTCCTATCTTCCCTGTTCTCTTGATGCCTTCACTTCTCTTTCACCAGGATTTTTTTTATAAAAAAGGAGCAATAAGGCTACCAAACGGGTTGAATTAAGCAATGCTGTTTACGTAATAAAATTGCAAATCTCCATATTAATTTATCATCATTATTCAATCCCTCTTGTTTGCAGTGCAGTCAACAACTTACCTATGGGCTATCCTGTCATACCTCAGCCTCCAGTTCCGGCTACAGGGCAACCACATTTCAATTCTATGGGTTATTCCACATCAAGCTGTCATGTTTTAAACGGAATCCCTGCACCAGGCACTGGCGGTTTCCAACCGATGCAGATGAATTCCGGAAATGAGTGAGAATTCTCCTCTCCTAGCATCAGCTTTCTGTTATCTTTGCCCCTGCATCTGGAATTTGAAAAGATTTTTCGTTTCCATCAATTTTTCTTCCTTATGTTCCTTGAATCTCTTATTAATTTTCTATTGAGCCATTTTGCTCCACTTGTTAACTAGTGCATCTTATTGTCCACCGGATAGTCCTCATGTTCGTAATTCTTGTACCAGCTGCTATCAATGATAAATTATGCTGTATGTCGCATTCTGAACTGTGATTGTTTTATACCGATTACTCCACTAGTTTATCTGGATCAGTAGTTAAAATGCAGTGATTGAGGTGCTAAAATGTCCCTCATTCTATTACTGTCTTTTTTTTTTTTTTAAATTAAGTTACAAAAGCGATATCTTTCCCAAAACACTCTCAAAAATACATTCTCACTCTCTCTTATATCTTAAGCTCATTAAGGCCTTTTTGAACCTAAAGCCTGAGCCTTTATAAGTTGAGGTTCATGTTAGACGGAAACTACAGTTTTTTAACTGAAGTTAATTGAAACTTTTATGATGAAACTATTGTGAGTGGTAATTCTGGAATTTCTGCTGATAATTATCTTTCTTCTTTTGCTTTGAAGTATGGTGATTGACACCAACGGAACAGATGTAGCTCCTGGGATGCCACCTAATAATGCAATGGTGTCCATGTTGGATATGCCAGTGAGCCCAACCTCAGTTGCTTCAAGTGGCCATTTCCCCTTCAGCACCTCAGAGATATCGGGCATGGGAATAGAAACATCAGCACTTGATACAACATTTAATTCTGAAGTAGCTAGTTCAGCTGGACTACAGCTTCTGGCAGATGATGCTCGTGGGAATTCTAGAGATTCCCTCAGCTCGTGGGCGCAGTTACCTTGGGATTTCAGCCTCTCAGAACTAACAGCAGATTTATCAAACTTGGGAGGTAATTCATCTTGTGATCAGGTCTTTTTATATGTTTGATATACAGAAATTAATGCAGGAGATTCTATTTGTTTATGCTGCATTTTCTTTCCCCTTTCTCCGCATTAAAACTATAATTAATATTTACAGATCTAGGAGTTTTCGGAAATTGTTCTGGCTCTCCGTTTTTGCCTTCGGATTCAGATCTTCTTCTTGATTCTCCAGAGCAAGACGATATAGGTAAAAATTTCACAGACATCCTTTTCCCCAAGTCTGTTTTATGTGGAACTAAAAAATTTCAAAGCTTTTCAATTGTGTGTCAAAACTCCCTCTATGTCCTGAATGAAACAACTGAGTCTTTGATGCTTAAAAAACTTTCCATATATATAGGTTGAGTATTAGTTCTTATTTGGTCCCCTTTTGTTGCCTGACTGGAATTTTACTACTATTTTCATGCTCGAGTCTGGATTCATTTCAGTGGAGGAGTTCTTCGCTGATTCCATTCCAGGGCCATCATCTCCACCTTTAAATGAAGATAACCCCTAGATAAGGTGAGATAACTTCATCCACACGTGGTCTGATCCTCTAGTCTAGCATGAGTTCGTGAAGAATCAACTTTGAAGAAGAAATCTTACTAATCTATATATGAGGCACACTGTCAAGCCTACGTGCAGGCAAAATAAGATTATATAGAGCTTTCATCTGGTATAGCGTTTTGTGCTAATCGAGC
The DNA here is from genome assembly GCA_963692815.1 of Nyctanthes arbor-tristis. NCBI lineage: Eukaryota > Viridiplantae > Streptophyta > Magnoliopsida > Lamiales > Oleaceae > Nyctanthes > Nyctanthes arbor-tristis. Next base: position 10,761 of record CAVNYN010270546.1, on the reverse strand, counting down.
AGTTGTGTTATTTTGTTTTATTCTGTTTATCCAATGAGACATTGAAATCAATAAATCTTCAAGAGCAAGATCTTGATATGCTTTATCGTGTTTACTAACATGAGATCTTGATATGATTTTTATACCATATACCTTTTGTATTACATCAGTCTCACTGTTATCTCCTTGAGATTGGAGGATGAGAAAAAATAACTGTGAATTATAGGATTTGCAGATGATTTTAATCATCCCATGCATAAGATGCCATTATTTAAACGAGCCTCGACTTGTGGTTTATTCGGATTAGGAGATGAACTTATTCCTCTAGCTCCCCCGGTCGAGAATACTTACAACACCATGGCAGGCATCCTGCAAACAGAAAACCAGAAGTCAGTCAGTGGTTTAGCCGTGCAAGGGGAAAAAAAGAGATGAAAAGAAACTCACTCACTTGGAACAATCATAGTTTTTATCAATTGGAGGCAGATTAACAGACAATCCACATTTCTTGGGAAGAGCAGAGACTCGACCAGAATCGATGTTTTTTCCCAGATTAGCCAGGGCCGATTTTATGCAGTTGCAAACGGCTTGTTTATCTGGTTTGGATTTTGCTTCACCAAGAATATCCTTCACCCCAGCACAACAATTGCCTGGTACTTGTGAAGAACTGCCTTGGATGTAGGATAGGCACGGGGCCAGTTTCGAGATGATGGTTGAGCATGAAGGTGCAATATCCGTAGCCGTAGCTGGCCTTAAAACTAACAGTAGAGAGATGGATAGTATGCCGAGTAGACGTGCCATTTTTGCTCCTTGAAGAGAAGAAAATATATCAAAGTACACTCTTCTTGCTTGTACACAGGGGAGATATATATAGGAATGCTAGTACTAGTCGTTTGTTTGAAATTGCACGAGTTATTGGACATGCAATTGTCATGAACACTTCTAATTCAAACTTCATGACCTTTCTGATATTCATTTCCAACTAAAACTGCAAAATGTATAGGTTGTTTAATTGTCGTGTACGTAGATCGAGTAAGCGTGGTATAGCTGCAACTTCAATTCAACCGTGGATAAGAGATCAAGTAGAAAGTTTTTGACAACATAACATAAAGCTAATGAACGCACGTCAAACACAGTATATGTCAAGGGATAATTTCCACACCGAATCAATATAAAATAAATAACCAATATATAAAGTGTTTGGACTACTTTCCTTGATAGATTAATCTTTTTAGGTGGAATCCCAAAATGTACACATGCAATCAAATTACATGTCTCATTGGTTGGAGGCTCGGAATTCGAATAATAACAAAACTTTGTAGAAATTCCAATAGATAGCACGTAAACGGATAGCACAATAGGCCATGTGACAGCCTAATTTAAATTGTAATGACTACCCTATGTGGTTAATTATTCACAAGATTTGTGTTACCAAATTTTTACTCCTCTATTCTACATATATAAGTTTGTTTTCATTGTTTTTTTTTTTTAAAAAAAAAACAAGTTTGTTTTCATTTTTTGCATGTTAATTTAACTATCATACATTTTTTGATTGTTTTTTTTTTTTTCTTTATAAATCAAGTTTCATTTTTTGCATGAAACATCTCCATAAACTTGTTTCTTTATTGAAAATTTTAATTTACATTGCATTACTAATTTAACTTTATTTATACTTAATTACAGCTATCAGTTTTACAGCATCCACATGGGTTTGTGAAAAAAAAATAATAATTATGTGTTGTATTGTTGAGAGACTCTCCAAGGGGTTTTCCCTATATTTAAAGGAAACCCCTTTTCCAAATATAGGGGAAATCATTGTTGCTCTCCAATGGTTTTCCCTATATTTAAGGGAATCTATTTTCTTTTAATTTTTCATTTCTTTTAATTGAGTAATAATAGGAATAATATTTTTATTTAATTAAAATCATTCTTAATTTGTATAATAATTATAATTAGTTAAGGTTAAATAATTTATATCTCAAAATAAGCCAAATAAAAGAATATCATAGCACTTGTTTATCATAGTTATTAAAATATTTGTTTGTCATTTTTATTAACAAACTTAGTTTGTTATTTGTTAAGTTTGTCGTGTTTGTATCGTTCTTATTGGAAATAAATTTCATTTGTTCTAAATTTTAAATTACAATAATGATATTTAATAAAAATTAAAAAATGTGTAATATTTGAATTCTAAAAAATAAATTAATAGTATTAAAAAAATTGAAACTCAAAATTAGAACAATTATATTTTAAAAACCAAAATTAATTTACAAATGACGTTGTCGCAATTAAACTAATGACACTTTCGTAAATAAAAAAATGACATTTTTGTAATTATATCACCTCCCCCATATTTGAGGGAGGTGACTGGGGATGGTTGGAGTAAAATGGTCCTCTAAATTTGGGAGAATCCTTCAAATATAGGGGACTATTAGAGATGCCCTTAACAAACTTAACAGGTGAGGTGACGTTATCTTGCAATATTGCTCTACCGGTCCCCGTATTCTTGAACAGACATCCAATTTGATATTTGAAGTTTCTCCTTGTCTAATTTTGCCTCCAAACTCATAATTCTTGTCACATTGAACCTCAACTTCGCTGACACTAATCATTCGTAGTCCGTTCCCGTCCCTACCAGTTCCCAGCCCGAAACTTGGTCATCCATCCATTTATCCCAAAATTTCAAACAAATCTCATTTCCTTTCAAATTTGGTTCCAATTGACCTCGAAAACTTCCAACATACAAGCTTTGGCTTTCCACTTCAAAAGTCTCATGAATTTCAATTTCATGTCAATCCAACTCAACACATGGCGGTTTCAGTTCTCATCATATAATCTTATAGTTAATTAGATTGATAACGAACTCACACACACATAGTGAATTCACTTAATAAATGTGTTTAACTAATTTCAAGAGGATTAGTTTTTTTTTTTTTTTAAAGCGTTTCAGGTAGACTAGTTAATATAGTGAAATTCAATTATTAACATGAATTCATTAATGCCGGATCATGAATGTGTAACCAGGAAGACTAATGATGGTGAAATTGTGAGTTTCAAATTCTCCAAAGTATTGATTTCGTCTATAAAAATTAAAATTGGGTAAAATTTTTCTTTTAAAAGTTTTCTATTTTTAACAATTATTATATTTCTTTTAATTGCATTCAAGTAAACAAAAATTCGAATTTTCAAATAAAGTGGCGAATTGATAATTTTGGTACTTAATATATTTATTGTACACTTAATCTAATTTGTTATTTGTTCAACTCGTGTAGTTACTGTTTAGATCATTTATCATTAGTCGTAACTTGTAGCAACGTACATGCGACTCATTTTGGGCCTTGGGCCAGAATGGGCAGCTTCGAGGACATCAAGCCCACGATGGTATTACGGGTCTTACCCGAGACTACGGCGGATCTATATATATATATATATATGTATATGTTATAGAAGTCGCAGCGCAATTGCCCTTTCTCCCACACGCACAAAACACGCAGAAAAGCCTAATTTCCTTCATAAAAAATTTATCCGATCACGGGCCGTAATTCAGGATATGGAGATGGTTGAATCGGAAATCAATCAAGTTCTTGTCAAATTTCTTGATGGTAAGCACAAATTTTTGAATTTCAATGCCACTTCTATCCCCATCTCATCCCTCAAGCAACAGATCCAGAGGATTTCTTCTATTCCTTCCCATCTGCAACTTCTCCTGTCTGACAATTCTCGCGTCCTCCATGACCATCAAACCCTAGATTTCAACTTGGGGTCTTGCAAAAATACCCGATTGCCTCAAGCCCTAGATTTCGATTTCAATCCCAACTCTCCGCGTAATCGAATTTTGGATGGGAAAAATGAGACCCTTAGGACCAGGAGCAATGGAGGGAAGTTTCCGGTGGTGGTGCATTTGTTGCTACGGCTTAGGGGTGGGAAAGGAGGGTTTGGGTCGTTGCTCAGAGGAGCGGCTACGAAGGCGGGACAGAAGAAGACAAACAATTTTGATGCTTGTAGGGATATGAGTGGCCGAAGGCTGAGGCATGTGAACGCGGAGAAAAAGCTGGAAGAGTGGATGGCGGAGTCTGATGAGAGGAAACTGGAGAAATTGGCTGAGGATTACATCAAGAAGAAGACCAGGGAAGCTGCAAAGAAGGGTAAAAATAGCAAGGGTGAGAGTTCGGAGAAGTATGTGGCGAAGTATAGGGCGGACTCCGCTAAGAGTATGGAGGAAGTGGAGAGGTCGGTCAGGGAGTCAATTAAAGCGTTGGTGAGCTCGAAGAGGAAGATCAGTGAGCCTGGAAGTGAATCGGGTTCCAAGCGGCTGAAGATATGGTAAATATTTTGCTTTCTTCTGTAATTCTATTGTAGTTTTATGTTAACAGTTATAATTTAACAAAATAGTAGAGAAACTCCCCCTTCTCCTTAGAATAATAGAGAATATCCACGGTTAGTATAATTTACCATCCAGTATTGAATAAGGTAAATTAGCCATACCTAGGTATATGGTAATGGTAATGGTAATGGTAATGGTAATTTTCATGATTCATTATGATAAAGAAGCTTGCCCAGATACTTTGGGTTCTTAGAAAATTGAGGGTAGTTATTTATTTATTTTTATTTCTTTAAATGAGACGGCAGATATGTGTATTACATTCAAGGTTATTAACTAGTATTGGTAATCAATATTGTCCTTGTCCTTTCGTTTTACACTTCTTCCTCATGTTTTGCTGATAAAATTGTAGCTTAAGTTGTCATTTAGCAAACCAGTTTTGAGAATATTGCCATTGTGAAGCGAAACTAGGAAAATGAACTATGTGGTATTTACAATTTAATTTAATTCTTTAGGCTGGGAAAGAAAATACTGGATGATAGCGACAGCGAGGACATGGATGCGGATGATGATGATAATGATGATGACAGCACAGAAGAGGAGAATGAGAAATCTGTTATTATAAATAATGGAAATCATTCGGATTCGAGTAAGGAAGCAGAGGTAAGCTCTGGTTCAGTTACTGGAGGGAAACTTGATGCTGGTAGTGTTGGTTCTGAGGAAGAGGATATTGATGCAGAACGGTCTTCCGAAACCCGCAGACATGTTGAGGAAAGTTCAAATAATAGTGCCGTGGAAAATAACAATGAACCTTCAGTCGAGGTTCTTGAGGAAAGTGCAAATCAGAATGGAGCTGAAAAGGAAGTACCTGAAACATCTGACCCACTCAAAGTGGAGGAAACAGATGATCAGCTTCCAGGTGTCTCCAGCTCCGAGGAGGAAAGAGCTTTTGCTGAAGAAGTGAGCGAGAGTACTGATTCTGAATCAATGAAGGAAGAACTGACTTCTGGAAGTTTAGAAGTTCAGAAGTCGGATGAACCCTTGGATTTTGATAAATTTAATTCAGCAGCTGAGTTGGAGGTATGTTCAACATGTTATGTGTTTTCCTATTTAATGAGTCAGTTCTTTTCGATCCACAGTCTTCATATTTTGTGGTTATTACGTGACTGTCTACTCATATTACAAAACTACAATCAATTGCAGGTTCTTGGACTGGAGAGATTAAAATCGGAGCTCCAAGCACGTGGGTTGAAATGTGGCGGTACTTCGCAAGAACGAGCGGCCAGGCTTTTTCTGCTCAAGACCACACCTTTGGAAATGCTACCAAAGAAGCTGTTTGCCAAGAAATGAAATGCCTTGAACTTTTATGTTTCATGTAACTTGGTTTCCGTGAAGCTGATAGACTTTGTGTTAGCTTGAAATGAAGCCATTCGATGTATTAGTGAAGTTATATGTAAATTTTCCTGTTGCAACTTTTGAAATAATAAGATAGGTGTTGAACAGTATTAACAACCTGGCTTTCTCCATTTTATATTTATGGTTGTGGCTGATCATTTCTGCAATTTGTATCATGGTTTAGATTGAATTGTTCTCTTATTTTCCTTTAGTTCAGAATCAACTTGATATGTGTGCTCCCCACCCACGCCACCCCACCCCACCCCACCCCACCCCGATGAAACACAAAAGCCAAATAAAAAAGAAAGAAACCAAACACCAGAGAAGTTGCTGATGGCAGATGTTGAAAATCATTGTGTGGTGAAGTTTAAACAACGTCATAAATCGGGGCTAGCAAAGGGTGTTCCTGCAGACTAGACAGTTATTGTTAATTCTAAGCCAAATATCTATACATTCAACGTGGAAGCAATGTTCACATTCAGGCATGAGCTTAACTGTTTCCTTGGGGCGATAATCTGATAAGAATATTGTGCAAGTGATGCCATTAGGCCCCGGTATGTGCAGGCTCTCATCCAAAGTTAGTTTTTCGAAGGATTCAATGGTGAGTTCGTCTATACCTGATCCGCCTCCCATGTTGGTCAAGCCAGTAGTAGACGTCGGAGTTACATCTCGAGCCTGATGATTTCTTCGTCTCACAATACATAAGCAGGATATGCATATAATGACTGTTGGTATAAGAATGGCTGATGCGAGTGGACACAAGGTAACAACTCTGAGAACTGTCTGATTGTTTCTTGCACCTGCTAGTAAAATACATATTACAAGATGTTTCAGACAAGTCTTTCATTTTTACTCATAGAAAATGTTATCGAACCTAACCCGCCTCAGGATTTGGTGCTTAAATATGCTTCTCTGGAGAGAAGTCCTTGGAAGCTAAGATCAATTAACAAAGTAATTCAACTCATCAATCCATTATCAAGCAGTTTATGCTAGGATCTGATATGAGCAGCTCCTTTACAAAGCTCTTTACCAGTTGGGTTCAGTCTTTACTTTCTTGCTTAATCTGGAATTTTATTGACGTCCACGATTAACTGTCTTTTTACTGATCTAAAAAGTCCAACTCGGGTACTTTTCTAACCCAGTTATCTCATTATTAGTTGACATTTCTTTTGTCAAATGTGTTTATTTTAGTGCCACTATTGGTAGAATAATGTTTTCCTGTTCTATTTCTGTCCCATCAAGAATATTTTGGCTTAATCATGCATCAAAGAATGTCTTTCAGCCTCCCATGTACAATTGTTTTCTTGGATTGATAATCACGGCATAAATCAGTCGCAAACATGAATGAAGTTTCATAATATCCTTACCTGTTGAAGAACCACGATTTCTGCATACTGAGACGTTCCATATCAACTCGAGGTTAAGGGGAAGCCCGAGATCAAATTGATACGAAACTGGGACTGGTAATGTGAGGATCGTCTTGCACATGTACAGTCTCGCCACTTCATCTTGGAACTTAGTTGCTAATATACTAGTTGTCGAGTTGCTGAGGCAATCGATGGTAGGAGTTAAACTGTTTATGTTATCTCTAGGACAGCTGAGGAATGTGTAATTTTGATAAGAAACAGCCATAAAGGGAGAAGATGAAAGGTTCAAGCTAAGTAGGTCTTGGGAGCAATTATCTGGATCACTAAGTTCTATCTGCTCTATGTTGTAATAGATGCCTTGAACGTAAAACTCTCCAGCATAGGGAAGATCAAGGATTGGTTTACCCCGATTAGTGCAACTTAAGTTGAATCCTGGATTCTTGCTGTTCTGAGGTTGTTGGCTTTCTAAACAGAACGGGAAGTCTATACGGAAGTTGCTATTGGGACAATAGGAAGTCAAACAATTGGCATATGAGATTGGAAAGAGCAGAAACAGAAAGAAGATGACTTGAGTACCCATATGAATTTTCTGAGAAATTGGAGAATGAGTTTATGATGTTTTATATGTTGCAAAGTCAAAATCTAGTTGCTGAACGCAACCAATTTAATGAGCTTGCAAGAACCATTCTCTGTTGCCCCTTTAACAATATAAAATTTGAGGTCGATTATGTGAGATTCTTTTGCCTATCTATTCGACTATGTTGCTAGATTTACTGTTACTGAAAGATCAAACCAATTAGATTTGGGAATGTGTATAGTCTAACCCTCTCTTTTATCATAGTCTGCTCTTCCGATCTCAACTCTTCTCAAAATAAGCCTCTTTATGTTTATGCAAGATGTATGTAAATTTATCTATGTCATATTCGTTTCGTAATTTATTCTGACAGAGGTTTCACAGAATGAGATTTCAAGTTCAGTTGCTAATCAGCTACAGGATATCACAATTCTACTGTTGGATTCAAGATTCTACATGCATGGTAAATTCATTATCTGCACATAAAGATCTGCTATCTATTGAGGTTAAAACCATGAGTGAACTGGTTAAAAAGTATCTTTACATGAAGAAATTTTCCAAGGACACGCTTACATGAGTTCTTACTCCTTTGAAATAAAGGATCTGCTCGAAGTTACAAAATTAGACCACGCTGGTTTAAGCTTCAAAACTATCAATCACTTATACACTAATTCATCTTATTCTTCTTTCTTTCCTTTCTTTTTTCCCCTGTTTCGTTGAGCTTGAGAGAGAGAGAGAGAGAGAGGGGGGGGGGGATCTTTGTGGGCATCTAGCTGACTACAGTAGCTGCTGAGATATTCGAATTGCAACAACTTCACCATCTTTTCCAGCCTTCATAACATGAAATTTAATGTGAAGACCTGCTTCCAAAACAGAAAAAAGTAGTTAAGCATCATAATAATGTGAAAGGATTGTGTTTCTCAGTGTTAGTGTGGCCCAAAAAACTATAGAAACAGTTATGTAAATGATAACTAAAGAAACCATTTGCATAATATTTAGCAAGCATCAATTAAACTGGAATGGTGATTGGCGATTAAAGATTGCCTTCCCAGAACAAATGTAGAGTTCGCTTCGATGAATCATGTTGCACTGTTCTATTCAGTTCATTGCTTGATCTATTGAAAGATGTAAAACAACTGGATTATTATCTGATTACAATAATTAATGATAGCTTTTGTCTACTACGCTCTCCTCTTTCTAGTCATCTGAGATTGCATACAAATCTCCTTAGATCAATGCAATATATGTTAAAAACTCCTACATCACAGCTCCCACTATTCTATCACTAATTGACACAACCTTCTTTTTGTAGCAATTCTAGCACGACCGCACATTCATTTATGTTACCTCGGATTTATATTCTCCCTTGCATCTTAATTACCGCAAGCAAAGTTCATCCAGTAACTGAGAATCAGAATAAACTATTTTTGCTCACTGATAATGCATGTTAAGTTATAGAACAAGGTAAATTGGAACTATCTTGAAAAAGATAATCTCAATTATCACAGAAATTCTACCTTCATTCTCTTGTAAATTTGTGTTCACTGCAACTGCATGGAGGGTTGTCATTACTTTTGGTTGCCAGTCCCCCTGTTTCCCAACCCACGACTTAAGATTAAAGATATCTGAAAATGTATTCAATGAAAACTAATCAACATTTTAAAATCCCACAAGCACTTCCATATGAAAATTACGATTAAAACATTTACTAATCATAAGGCTGGCGTGATCACGGATATAAATATTAAAATTGATTGTCTATTGCGAGAATCTAGCAACTAATAGATTACTTATACGTGGCAGTATGCGTTGAACTTGAACCTAAAATAGACAAATAACTTTTTAGGTGACAACAGTCAAATATGTTATGTTTAGTCTTGCAATTGCATATATATGAAATTTATGCCCATATTAGACACGATAAGAAAATGAAGTCATATATCGGTGACATGCAGATTTCTACAGAATAATTATATAGATGAAGTAGCTGAGTTTAAGAAACTGTTCCGGATTATCATTGGTTCCGGAAGTAAGTAGAGTACCTGAGGTAGATTGGTCCTTGAGATGCGTAATGTCAAAAATCCCACCAGAAGCTCCATCAGCCTGCTTATGAATCTCATAAGAGCCTAAGAGCTCATACTCCCAGCTCCCATCTTTGTATTCATCCCTTAGGAAGAGTTCAATATGCCTTGCATCCAAGGTCTGCATAGTTCCTGCATAAAGAAGCATGATATCATATATTCAGACCCTTGAACTAAGTCAGATACATCTTTTCACTCTTGTAAGATGACGGCTAGACTGGAGGAACTGGTTATTATTGGACAGTCACGCATGTTAAAAGGAAAAATAAGTGAAAAATGTGAACTTCTCGTATAAAATTTAAATTTGAACAGCGATGAACATGTGATAACATCTTTCTCCTGAATGTGTTTGAATTAATGCATGGCCTTAAGTTATGCGTATCAAGACGGTGTGTTTGGCACAGTAGATTGGATAGTATTGTTGAGATCTCAAAATGCAATGAAGAGATAAAGAGTAAATATCTTAGCTGCAGCAGAGGCACTAAAAATGCAATAAACAAGTATTTATATTGTTCATTGATGCTTTCTGCATGAGGTACATTTATAGATTTATAGTGTAGGCAGCACTCAGGCAAAACAGAGAAAATATCTTGTTTATGATACTATGTACTTCTGTCTAGAATCCAGAATCAAATATGTACATGGTTTATTGGATACTTTTAATCACCCAGGAGACATATGCAGCAAAGGTCAACGTAGTAACAAGGCCAAAAAAGTCCTGTGTCTTGAAAAAGCTAAGCAAAAAAGGAAAAAGGGCAAAGTGGTTTAGGTTTGAAATGCTAAACTCAAATGTCATAGGTTAAAATATTGTTTGAGTTTTTTCATAAATGTTTTTGTCTCGTAAATAAATAAAGAAAATTAGAGCAATTACGGCAATATTTATTTACCAAATAAAAATGACGGAAAAATTACAGTACAAAAAGTACGAGACTTAATTCTCTCAATTAATATATATATATATATATATATATATATTTGGATTTGAAGGAAGTAACCGTTAAATTATTCAAATACATGGTGAAGAAAAATAATTGCAAATTCATTACT